>CAJVRN010000169.1:0-107463 GCA_911728415.1 Lagocephalus sceleratus
AACCCGTTTTTTGACTACTTTCCTTTTTAAATTATATTGTTTTTCACATTAGTGAATTATTCCAGGTACCGCACAGTTCATAAATTCATGTCGCTTGCAAAACGTGGGATTACATAAAGTGAAGTTAAAACAACCCGTTTTTTTTAACTTTCCTTTAAAATTAAATGACTTTTTATCACTGCACTTTTGCCAAAAACAGCTTGCTTCAGACCGAGGAAGGTGGGTTTTGACCAAAGTGTGTTTTATTCCACAGTGCTGCACAGTTCTGCGTAAATTCATGTTTGCCTGTGGAAAACGTGATTTCATAAACTGAAATGAAAATAACCCTGTTTTTTAACTTTCCTTTTTAAATTATATTACTTTTCACATTAAAATTCATTCCTCAAGACGGTACAGACTGCTAGAATTATATTTGCTGCTGTGTACAATGTTGAATTACATAAGGTGAAGTGAAAAATAACCCTGTTATTTCAACTTTCCTTTTAAAATTAAATTACTTTTTCACATTAGTGTGCACTTTTGCCAAAACAGCTGTTTCAGACCGGGAGAAGGTGGGTTTTGACCAAAAGGTGTTTTATCTCCCCACAGTACTGGAACAGGACTGCGGGAGAGCAGAAGGAGAGGGGAGAGGAGAGGAGAGGAGAGGGAGGAGGAGAGGGAAAGAGAGGCACAGAAACACACACAAAAATACAAAAACACACTATACAACGGGTCAGCGGGCCAGAGGTCATAATGCAGCCCCGAAGGCGGCGTATACTCCTGTAAGTAAATGTGTGTGTGGGGATTGGAGCAGAGGATTGGTCCGAGTACAGAACCTTGAGGAACTCCATAGCTAACCCTACTGTATGAAGAGGAATGGTGAGCTGTGGTGAGCTCTAAAGTCAACTGAATCTCAAACAGGCCGTTGTCTGTAGGTGCTCCAGTAAGGGAGCCACCACCACCTTCTCAAGAATTTTAGAAATAAAAAGCAAGGTTGGATATTGGCCTGATAATTTGCTAATACTCTCCAGGATCCAGTGATGGTTTTTGCCAAAGGCTTAATCACTGCCACCTTGTAGGACCGGGGTACATAACCTGTCACTAAGGAACCATTGATCTGGTCCAGGATAGACTGCTTATCAATGGTAAAAAACATCCAACAGGTGTGTTGGATGTGGGAATCTAAAACACATGTGGTGGTCTTGGATTTCTGAATCAGCGATGACGCCAGAAAAATATATAGGGCTGAAGGAGTTTAAGGGCTCATTGTATGTTCCTTACAGTCACCACACTCTGGTGATGGTCCAGTTGTTGGGATGGCCTGTTTAGCTTTCCCTCTGATAGCTAGGAACTTTATCAGTGAAGAAGCTCATGAAGTCTTCACCACTAAGGGAAGAAGGGATACGTGGGTCTAAAGCACTGTAAAATTTTTTGTTAATAAGGCACACAGTGCTGCTGAAAAGAAACTCAGGCTGCTCTTATTTTCCTCAACAAAGAAGAAAAATAAAACGTTACCCTAGCTCTTGCGAAGGGCCTTTTGTGAAAACTAATAGACAGTCTTTCCAGGTCAACATGATAGCTTACCATTTTACAAGAATGCCACTTTCCTTCTAATCTTCGCACTCTCTCTGCTTGAGGGTCCTGATATGTGAATTATACCAGGGGGCACACCTCCTCTGATTTATTATTTTCTTTTCTTAGGTGGGGCAAATAGAATCAAGCATGATTCTCAGTGAGGCTGCTGCACCTTCAGCAATAGAGTCAACCTCTGCAGGGCTAAGATTATAATGATTGATCCTGGGGAAACACACGGTGGTCCTGGGATTAGCACAGGGATCACCTTCTTAAACTTAGGTACAGCATTATCTCGAAAGACATCTACTACTAATCCTTTATTCTGAGCATAGAAGAACTTTAATTATAAATGTGAAAAGTGATCAACGAATGGTCTGACAGGAGGGGGTTTTGAGGGAACACTGACACACAGTTCTACCTCAACACCAGAGGTCAGGAACTAGATCTAGGGTGTGGTTGAAGGTATCGGCTGCTGGTTTATCTGCTTGAGGAAACCAACTGACTCAAGTAATGACAAACAGTCATTTCTAAAGCTGTCATTTACAATGTCTACATGGATATTAAAGTCTCCAATGATAATGACTTTGTCTGTTCTAAGGACAAAGTCAGATAAGAAATCAGAGAACTCTGATTGGAACTGTGACTTTGCGCCCAGCAGGGGCTGATATACGTACCACAAGCAAAAAGTGGCTTCTTCTGCCTCCGGTTCAGGATGGTGTGAGCACATGCTGTGCAGTAGAGCTGCATCGAACAACTGGGGAGGGATGTCTCAGCCATTCAACTTCTCCAAGCACCAGCAAGATAGGTGCGTGGCACATGCTGTGCAGGCGCCTGGGGGTCCTCGCCTTGGAGGCTATTTGTTCAATAAATTTCCAGTACGCATAGGTAGAGATCTCTGCATGCTTCCATGCATGTGTCAGCGCACCGACTGACTGAATAACCATCTCCTACACAGTAACTCTAGACTTGACTTCTGATTCCCCCACGCCCCCCTTCCACCCCCACCCACCCCCAGATGACCTGGATCAGCCAGAAGGACTCCACCCAAACAACCTCAGAGACAGCCTGTGGGTGGAGAGCTCCAAGAAGACCTTTCTCCTCTCTGGCCACCAGGGGAGAGAGAAGGGGACAACAGGCCCTTGGTACCCACCTTCACCATGCCATTGGTCCAGAGTGGGAGGCCTCAGGGCAACCCGATGTACGAAGGCTATAAACCGACTATGAATGTGGGAGTATATAACGGGTTATAAAAGGCTAAGATATGAACTATAAATATTATGAACAGTAAGGATTGTTATGTATTCAGTGGTAGTAGACAAAGACTTACAGTCTAGTGCAGGTTTTTTTTTTTTTTTAAAAAAAATTTTTTTAAATTAGTTACAGGAACCATGGAAGGACATAAGGTCCATTTAAATTGTAAATGGCGGTTCAGTCCATAAGCAATGGTTAAAGTGTATGAGAATACAGTCTGTCATTGTTGTGAGTGTGGGTGGCTGTGGGTGTATGTGCTTTTCAGTCCATAGTGTCCTTGTGGTCCATCTGTCAGGAGGCCGAAATCAGGAGTGTGACAGCCGTGGGGAAGAAGTTGTTCCCGGTACTCCAGGTCTTTGGCTCTGTAGCGCCTCCCAGAAGGCAGGAGGGTGAAGAGTCCATGTGCTGGGTGACTGAGTCTTTGATGATTTTCCAGCCCTTCAGGCACCGGTGGAATTCCTCTAAATAGAATTTCAAATTTTATTTTCTGTGTGGCGTAGTGACTGATGGCAGACAGAGAGTGTTAAGTCCTGAATTTTGTGTAAAGTCCTCTCTGAATTTTGTGTTATTTATCATTATTATAAAGTTTAAATTGGCTATTTAAAGATTTAGTCTTTCATTTGCTTTGAAGCGAGTATTTTAGTAGGTGAAAGGGCTTGGTGACTCGGTTAACGGTTCATCTCAAGCTATTAAATTTGCTTTAGAGCTACAGGAGCACACTGCCCATTGGTAAGCTAATGTTAAGCTAGTTAATAGTATACTATAATAATTTGTACATGTAAAAGATGATAACAACTGTATGCTATATATTTTACAGAATGTTTATCTCTAGTAAGCATGTTATTACCGCTATAAGCTAATCGCATTATTTTTACGCTAACTCGCTAGCGCAATAAGCTATTTTAGAAGACTCCTGTTACCTTAGCCAGCGTTGTGTATAACAGCATTTTACTGGTAAATACTGGTTTTGTGTTGTATCATTTAGTGATTTTGATTCAGTATAATTCATTTAGACTATATGTGCAACTAATTGATTGAGCTACTCAGTGACAATTTTATATAACTTTTTCATTTTTAGGATTAATTTCAGTGTATGTCCTAAATCAAATATTATTAAAAATTAGCAGAATACCAGAAATAACTACGTAGTTATTACTTCCGTGTGTTTCCTGTGGGCCTTTTTTGAGGGGCCAAGACTCAAAAATCCGAACAGAGACGTAGGGAAGCTTTACAGCAGTGAGTGGATTGTGGGCCTGGCAGGGCAGCGGCTGTCTTTGCCGCTTCATCTCACATGAGCCGCTACCTGCAGATACAGGGTCAGAAAGATTAGTGTGAGCGGTGAGAGGAGGAGAGACAGTCCCGCATCACGGAGACCTGTGGGCCGCTGCCGGGACATCGGTAAAGTGTGACACTCGGAAAGGGAACTTGAAGTGATGTAGAATCTGGACATATGGGTCAGATGTGTCCTCCCAATCAGTGGCGAGTCGACACAGCTTAATCCAAGGTCCGAGGTCCTTCCGATGATCTTCTGGCCCTTTTGACAGGAGATGTGGGAGTAGTGGACTTGAACATCAAACAGTTGACTGACACACACAGACAAGTTGACAGACACAGCGCATGGGATGCCAGTACATAGTATATGTGGTTAAGTGAACTGAGGCTTGTGCTTAGAAAAGCTCAAAAAAAGTCATGTAATTTTAAAAATGAAAGTTAAAAAACAGGTCTATTTTCACTTTTCCACCTTAAGGTAATTCACAAGGTTTTGGACACATAAGTAAACATGGAGTTACGCAGTCCTGTGCAGTACTGTGGAATAAGACACAATTTTGGTCAAAACCCATCTTCCCCTCAGTCTGAAACAGCTGTTTGGCAAAAGTGCACTAATGTGAAAAGGTGATTTTATTTTAAAATGAAAGTTAAAAAACAGTTTTTTTCCCTTCCCCTATGTTATTCAAGGTTTTGCACTTAGTAAACTGTAGTTACCTCCTGTGTACTGTGGAATAATTCCTTTGTGGAAAAAGTCATATAATTTTAAAATGAAAGCTAAATAACGTTTTTTCACTTCAATCTATGTAATTCAACGTTTACCACATAATCAAACATGAATTTATGCAGTCCTGTGCAGTACTGTGAATAAAACACACTGTCAAAAAGTACCTTTTTTCGGTCTGAAACAGCTTTTTGGAAAAAGTGCACTAATGTGAAAAGTGATTTAATTTTAAAAGGAAAGTTAAAAACGGGTTGTTTTCACTTCATCTTATGTAATTCAACATTCTTGCGTCAGCAAAATGTTTTGCTTACTTCTGGTAAGCAAACATGAATTTACGCAGTCCTGTGCAGTACTGTGGAATAATTCACTAATATGAAAAAAAGTCATTAACTTTTAAAATGAAAAGTTAAATAACTGTTTTTTCACTTCTCCTTATGTAATTCAACATTGTACACACAAGCAAACTGAATTTACGCGTCCCATGCAGTACTGGGAGTAAAACACACTTGGTCAAAACCCACCTTCCCTCGGTCTGAAACAGCTGTTTTGGCAAAAGTGCACTAATGTGAAAAAGGTGATTTAATTTTAAAAATTATGTTAAAAACGGGTTGTTTTCACTTCACCTTATGTAATTCAACGTTTTGCACGTCAGCAAACATGTGGTTACGCAGTCCTGTGCAGTTCTGTGGAATAATTCACTATTGTGAAAAAAGTCATATAACTTTTAAATGAAAGTTAAATAACTGTTTTTTTTTCACTTCTCCTTATGTAATTCAACATTGTACACATAAGCAAACATGAATTTACGCAGTCCTGCGCAGTACTGTGGAATAAAACACACTTTGTCAAAAAGCACCTTATCTCGGTCTGAAACAGCTGTTTTGGCAAAAAGTGCACTAATGTGAAAAAAGTGATTTAATTTTAAAAGGAAAGTTAAAAAAAAACGGGTTGTTTTCACTTCATCTTATGTGTTTCCACATTCTGCACGTCAGCCAAACATGAATTTACGCAGTCCTGTGCAGTCCTGTGGAATAATTCACTAATGTGAAAAAAGTCATATAACTTTAAAATGAAAGTTAAATAACTGTTTTTTTTCACTTCTCCTTATGTAATTCAACATTGTACACACAAGCAAACATGAATTTACGCAGTCCTGCGCAGTACTGTGGAATAAAACACACTTTGTCAAAAAGCACCTTATCTCGGTCTGAAACAGCTGTTTTGGCAAAAGTGCACTAATGTGAAAAAAAGTGATTTAATTTTAAAAGGAAAGTTAAAAAAAACGGTTGTTTTCACTTCATCTTATGTAATTCAACATTCTGCACGTAAGCAAACATGAATTTACGCAGTCCTGTGCAGTACTGTGGAATAATTCACTAATGTGAAAAAGTCATATAACTTTAAATGAAAGTTAAATAACTGTTTTTTTTCACTTCTCCTTATGTAATTCAACATTGTACACACAAGCAAACATGAATTTACGCAGTCCTGCGCAGTACTGTGGAATAAAACACACTTTGTCAAAAAGCACCTTATCTCGGTCTGAAACAGCTGTTTTGGCAAAAGTGCACTAATGTGAAAAAGTGATTTAATTTTTAAAAGGAAAGTTAAAAAACGGGTTGTTTTCACTTCATCTTATGTAATTCAACATTCTGCACGTCAGCAAACATGAATTTACGCAGTCCTGTGCAGTTCTGTGGAATAATTCACTAATGTGAAAAAGTCATATAACTTTAAAATGAAAGTTAAATAACTGTTTTTTTCACTTCTCCTTATGTAATTCAACATTGTACACACAAGCAAACATGAATTTACGCAGTCCTGCGCAGTACTGTGGAATAAAACACACTTTGTCAAAAACCACCTTATCTCGGTCTGAAACAGCTGTTTTGGCAAAAGTGCACTAATGTGAAAAAGTGATTTAATTTTAAAAGGAAAGTTAAAAAACGGGTTGTTTTCACTTCATCTTATGTAATTCAACATTCTGCACGTCAGCAAACATGAATTTACGCAGTCCTGTGCAGTACTGTGGAATAATTCACTAATGTGAAAAAGTCATATAACTTTAAAATGAAAGTTAAATAACTGTTTTTTTTCACTTCTCCTTATGTAATTCAACATTGTACACACAAGCAAACATGAATTTACGCAGTCCTGCGCAGTACTGTGGAATAAAACACACTTTGTCAAAAACCACCTTATCTCGGTCTGAAACAGCTGTTTTGGCAAAAGTGCACTAATGTGAAAAAAGTGATTTAATTTTAAAAGGAAAGTTAAAAAAACGGGTTGTTTTCACTTCATCTTATGTAATTCAACATTCTGCACGTAAGCAAACATGAATTCTACGCAGTCCTGTGCAGTACTGTGGAATAATTCACTAATGTGAAAAAAAGTCATATAACTTTAAAATGAAAGTTAAATAACTGTTTTTTTCACTTCTCCTTATGTAATTCAACATTGTACACACAAGCAAACATGAATTTACGCAGTCCTGCGCAGTACTGTGGAATAAAACACACTTTGTCAAAAACCACCTTATCTCGGTCTGAAACGGCTGTTTTGGCAAAAGTGCACTAATGTGAAAAAAGTGATTTAATTTTAAAAGGAAAGTTAAAAAACGGGTTGTTTTCACTTCATCTTATGTAATTCAACATTCTGCACGCCAGCAAACATGAATTTACGCAGTCCTGTGCAGTACTGTGGAATAATTCACTAATGTGAAAAAAGTCATATAACTTTAAAATGAAAGTTAAATAACTGTTTTTTTCACTTCTCCTTATGTAATTCAACATTGTACACAAGCAAACATGAATTTACGCAGTCCTGCGCAGTACTGTGGAATAAAACACACTTTGTCAAAAACCACCTTATCTCGGTCTGAAACGGCTGTTTTGGCAAAAGTGCACTAATGTGAAAAAAGTGATTTAATTTTAAAAGGAAAGTTAAAAAACGGGTTGTTTTCACTTCATCTTATGTAATTCAACATTCTGCACGTCAGCAAACATGAATTTACGCAGTCCTGTGCAGTACTGTGGAATAATTCACTAATGTGAAAAAGTCATATAACTTTAAAATGAAAGTTAAATAACTGTTTTTTTCACTTCTCCTTATGTAATTCAACATTGTACACACAAGCAAACATGAATTTACGCAGTCCTGCGCAGTACTGTGGAATAAAACACACTTTGTCAAAAACCACCTTATCTCGGTCCGAAACAGCTGTTTTGGCAAAAGTGCACTAATGTGAAAAAAGTGATTTAATTTTAAAAGGAAAGTTAAAAAACGGGATGTTTTCACTTCATCTTATGTAATTCAACATTCTGCACGTAAGCAAACATGAATTTACGCAGTCCTGTGCAGTACTGTGGAATAATTCACTAATGTGAAAAAAGTCATATAACTTTAAAATGAAAGTTAAATAACTGTTTTTTTTCACTTCTCCTTATGTAATTCAACATTGTACACAAGCAAACATGAATTTACGCAGTCCTGCGCAGTACTGTGGAATAAAACACACTTTGTCAAAAACCACCTTATCTCGGTCTGAAACAGCTGTTTTGGCAAAAGTGCACTAATGTGAAAAAAGTGATTTAATTTTAAAAGGAAAGTTAAAAAACGGGTTGTTTTCAGTTTATCTTATGTAATTCAACATTCTGCACGTAAGCAAACATGAATTTACGCAGTCCTGTGCAGTACTGTGGAATAATTCACTAATGTGAAAAAGTCATATAACTTTAAAATGAAAGTTAAATAACTGTTTTTTTTCACTTCTCCTTATGTAATTCAACATTGTACACACAAGCAAACATGAATTTACGTAGTCCTGCGCAGTACTGTGGAATAAAACACACTTTGTCAAAAACCACCTTATCTCGGTCTGAAACAGCTGTTTTGGCAAAAGTGCACTAATGTGAAAAAAGTGATTTAATTTTAAAAGGAAAGTTAAAAAACAGGTTGTTTTCACTTCATCTTATGTAATTCAACATTCTGCACGTCAGCAAACATGAATTTACGCAGTCCTGTGCAGTACTGTGGAATAATTCACTAATGTGAAAAAGTCATATAACTTTAAAATGAAAGTTAAATAACTGTTTTTTTCACTTCTCCTTATGTAATTCAACATTGTACACACAAGCAAACATGAATTTACGCAGTCCTGCGCAGTACTGTGGAATAAAACACACTTTGTCAAAAACCACCTTATCTCGGTCTGAAACAGCTGTTTTGGCAAAAGTGCACTAATGTGAAAAAAGTGATTTAATTTTAAAAGGAAAGTTAAAAAACGGGTTGTTTTCACTTCATCTTATGTAATTCAACATTCTGCACGTAAGCAAACATGAATTTACGCAGTCCTGTGCAGTACTGTGGAATAATTCACTAATGTGAAAAAGTCATATAACTTTAAATGAAAGTTAAATAACTGTTTTTTTTCACTTCTCCTTATGTAATTCAACATTGTACACACAAGCAAACATGAATTTACGCAGTCCTGCGCAGTACTGTGGAATAAAACACACTTTGTCAAAAACCACCTTATCTCGGTCTGAAACAGCTGTTTTGGCAAAAGTGCACTAATGTGAAAAAAGTGATTTAATTTTAAAAGGAAAGTTAAAAAACGGGTTGTTTTCACTTCATCTTATGTAATTCAACATTCTGCACGTCAGCAAACATGAATTTACGCAGTCCTGTGCAGTACTGTGGAATAATTCACTAATGTGAAAAAAGTCATATAACTTTAAAATGAAAGTTAAATAACTGTTTTTTTTCACTTCTCCTTATGTAATTCAACATTGTACACACAAGCAAACATGAATTTACGCAGTCCTGCGCAGTACTGTGGAATAAAACACACTTTGTCAAAAACCACCTTATCTCGGTCTGAAACAGCTGTTTTGGCAAAAGTGCACTAATGTGAAAAAAAGTGATTTAATTTTAAAGGAAAGTTAAAAAACGGGATGTTTTCACTTCATCTTATGTAATTCAACATTCTGCACGTCAGCAAACATGAATTTACGCAGTCCTGTGCAGTACTGTGGAATAATTCACTAATGTGAAAAAAGTCATATAACTTTAAAATGAAAGTTAAATAACTGTTTTTTTTCACTTCTCCTTATGTAATTCAACATTGTACACACAAGCAAACATGAATTTACGCAGTCCTGCGCAGTACTGTGGAATAAAACACACTTTGTCAAAAACCACCTTATCTCGGTCTGAAACAGCTGTTTTGGCAAAAGTGCACTAATGTGAAAAAGTGATTTAATTTTAAAAGGAAAGTTAAAAAACGGGATGTTTTCACTTCATCTTATGTAATTCAACATTCTGCACGTCAGCAAACATGAATTTACGCAGTCCTGTGCAGTACTGTGGAATAATTCACTAATGTGAAAAAGTCATATAACTTTAAAATGAAAGTTAAATAACTGTTTTTTTCACTTCTCCTTATGTAATTCAACATTGTACACACAAGCAAACATGAATTTACGCAGTCCTGCGCAGTACTGTGGAATAAAACACACTTTGTCAAAAACCACCTTATCTCGGTCTGAAACAGCTGTTTTGGCAAAAGTGCACTAATGTGAAAAAGTGATTTAATTTTAAAAGGAAAGTTAAAAAACGGGATGTTTTCACTTTATCTTATGTAATTCAACATTCTGCACGTCAGCAAACATGAATTTACGCAGTCCTGTGCAGTACTGTGGAATAATTCACTAATGTGAAAAAGTCATATAACTTTAAAATGAAAGTTAAATAACTGTTTTTTTTCACTTCTCCTTATGTAATTCAACATTGTACACACAAGCAAACATGAATTTACGCAGTCCTGCGCAGTACTGTGGAATAAAACACACTTTGTCAAAAAAAACACCTTATCTCGGTCTGAAACGGCTGTTTTGGCAAAAAGTGCACTAATGTGAAAAAAGTGATTTAATTTTAAAAGGAAAGTTAAAAAACAGGATGTTTTTCAGTTTATCTTATGTAATTCAACATTCTGCACGTAAGCAAACATGATTTACGCAGTCCTGTGCAGTACTGTGGAATAATTCACTAATGTGAAAAAAGTCATATAACTTTAAACGAAAGTTAAATAACTGTTTTTTTTTTCACTTCTCCTTATGTAATTCAACACTGTACACACACAAGCAAACATGAATTTACGCAGTCCTGCGCAGTACTGTGGAATAAAACACACTTTGTCAAAAACCACCTTATCTCGGTCTGAAACGGCTGTTTTGGCAAAAGTGCACTAATGTGAAAAAGTGATTTAATTTTAAAAGGAAAGTTAAAAACAGGATGTTTTCAGTTTATCTTATGTAATTCAACATTCTGCACGTCAGCAAACATGAATTTACGCAGTCCTGTGCAGTACTGTGGAATAATTCACTAATGTGAAAAAAGTCATATAACTTTAAAATGAAAGTTAAATAACTGTTTTTTTTCACTTCTCCTTATGTAATTCAACATTGTACACACAAGCAAACATGAATTTACGCAGTCCTGCGCAGTACTGTGGAATAAAACACACTTTGTCAAAAAACCACCTTATCTCGGTCTGAAACGGCTGTTTTGGCAAAAGTGCACTAATGTGAAAAAAGTGATTTAATTTTAAAAGGAAAGTTAAAAAACGGGATGTTTTCAGTTTATCTTATGTAATTCAACATTCTGCACGTCAGCAAACATGAATTTACGCAGTCCTGTGCAGTACTGTGGAATAATTCACTAATATGAAAAAGTCATATAACTTTAAAATGAAAGTTAAATAACTGTCTTTTTTCACTTCTCCTTATGTAATTCAACATTGTACACACAAGCAAACATGAATTTACGCAGTCCTGCGCAGTACTGTGGAATAAAACACACTTTGTCAAAAACCACCTTATCTCGGTCTGAAACGGCTGTTTTGGCAAAAGTGCACTAATGTGAAAAAAGTGATTTAATTTTAAAAGGAAAGTTAAAAACAGGATGTTTTCACTTCATCTTATGTAATTCAACATTCTGCACGTAAGCAAACATGAATTTACGCAGTCCTGTGCAGTACTGTGGAATAATTCACTAATGTGAAAAAGTCATATAACTTTAAATGAAAGTTAAATAACTGTTTTTTTCACTTCTCCTTATGTAATTCAACATTGTACACACAAGCAAACATGAATTTACGCAGTCCTGCGCAGTACTGTGGAATAAAACACACTTTGTCAAAAACCACCTTATCTCGGTCTGAAACGGCTGTTTTGGCAAAAGTGCACTAATGTGAAAAAAGTGATTTAATTTTAAAAGGAAAGTTAAAAAACAGGATGTTTTCACTTTATCTTATGTAATTCAACATTCTGCACGTAGCCAAACATGAATTTACGCAGTCCTGTGCAGTACTGTGGAATAATTCACTAATGTGAAAAAGTCATATAACTTTAAATGAAAGTTAAATAACTGTTTTTTTCACTTCTCCTTATGTAATTCAACATTGTACACACAAGCAAACATGAATTTACGCAGTCCTGCGCAGTACTGTGGAATAAAACACACTTTGTCAAAAACCACCTTATCTCGGTCTGAAACGGCTGTTTTGGCTAAAGTGCACTAATGTGAAAAAAGTGATTTAATTTTAAAAGGAAAGTTAAAAAAACAGGATGTTTTCAGTTTATCTTATGTAATTCAACATTCTGCACGTAAGCAAACATGAATTTACGCAGTCCTGTGCAGTACTGTGGAATAATTCACTAATATGAAAAAAGTCATATAACTTTAAAATGAAAGTTAAATAACTGTTTTTTTTCACTTCTCCTTATGTAATTCAACATTGTACACACAAGCAAACATGAATTTACGCAGTCCTGCGCAGTACTGTGGAATAAAACACACTTTGTCAAAAACCACCTTATCTCGGTCTGAAACGGCTGTTTTGGCAAAAGTGCACTAATGTGAAAAAGTGATTTAATTTTAAAAGGGAAAGTTAAAAAACAGGATGTTTTCAGTTTATCTTATGTAATTCAACATTCTGCACGTAAGCAAACATGAATTTACGCAGTCCTGTGCAGTACTGTGGAATAATTCACTAATATGAAAAAAGTCATATAACTTTAAAATGAAAGTTAAATAACTGTTTTTTTTCACTTCTCCTTATGTAATTCAACATTGTACACACAAGCAAACATGAATTTACGCAGTCCTGCGCAGTACTGTGGAATAAAACACACTTTGTCAAAAACCACCTTATCTCGGTCTGAAACGGCTGTTTTGGCAAAAGTGCACTAATGTGAAAAAAGTGATTTAATTTTAAAAGGAAAGTTAAAAAACAGGATGTTTTCACTTTATCTTATGTAATTCAACATTCTGCACGTAAGCAAACATGAATTTACGCAGTCCTGTGCAGTACTGTGGAATAATTCACTAATGTGAAAAAAGTCATATAACTTTAAAATGAAAGTTAAATAACTGTTTTTTTTCACTTCTCCTTATGTAATTCAACATTGTACACACAAGCAAACATGAATTTACGCAGTCCTGCGCAGTACTGTGGAATAAAACACACTTTGTCAAAAACCACCTTATCTCGGTCTGAAACGGCTGTTTTGGCAAAAGTGCACTAATGTGAAAAAGTGATTTAATTTTAAAAGGAAAGTTAAAAAACAGGATGCTTTCACTTCATCTTATGTAATTCAACATTCTGCACGTCAGCAAACATGAATTTACGCAGTCCTGTGCAGTACTGTGGAATAATTCACTAATATGAAAAAAGTCATATAACTTTAAAATGAAAGTTAAATAACTGTTTTTTTCACTTCTCCTTATGTAATTCAACATTGTACACACAAGCAAACATGAATTTACGCAGTCCTGCGCAGTATTGTGGAATAAAACACACTTTGTCAAAAACCACCTTTATCTCGGTCTGAAACGGCTGTTTTGGCAAAAGTGCACTAATGTGAAAAAGTGATTTAATTTTAAAAGGAAAGTTAAAAAACAGGATGTTTTCAGTTTATCTTATGTAATTCAACATTCTGCACGTAAGCAAACATGAATTTACGCAGTCCTGTGCAGTACTGTGTAATAATTCACTAATGTGAAAAAAGTCATATAACTTTAAAATGAAAGTTAAATAACTGTTTTTTTTCACTTCTCCTTATGTAATTCAACATTGTACACACAAGCAAACATGAATTTACGCAGTCCTGCGCAGTACTGTGGAATAAAAACACACTTTGTCAAAAACCACCTTATCTCGGTCTGAAACGGCTGTTTTGGCTAAAGTGCACTAATGTGAAAAAGTGATTTAATTTTAAAAGGAAAGTTAAAAAACAGGATGTTTTCACTTCATCTTATGTAATTCAACATTCTGCACGTAAGCAAACATGAATTTACGCAGTCCTGTGCAGTACTGTGGAATAATTCACTAATGTGAAAAAAGTCATATAACTTTAAAATGAAAGTTAAATAACTGTTTTTTTTCCACTTCTCCTTATGTAATTCAACATTGTACACACAAGCAAACATGAATTTACGCAGTCCTGCGCAGTACTGTGGAATAAAACACACTTTGTCAAAAACCACCTTATCTCGGTCTGAAACGGCTGTTTTGGCAAAAGTGCACTAATGTGAAAAAAGTGATTTAATTTTAAAAGGAAAGTTAAAAAACGGGATGTTTTCACTTCATCTTATGTAATTCAACATTCTGCACGTAAGCAAACATGAATTTACGCAGTCCTGTGCAGTACTGTGGAATAATTCACTATTGTGAAAAAGTCATATAACTTTAAAATGAAAGTTAAATAACTGTTTTTTCACTTCTCCTTATGTAATTCAACATTGTACACACAAGCAAACATGAATTTACGCAGTCCTGCGCAGTACTGTGGAATAAAACACACTTTGTCAAAAACCACCTTATCTCGGTCTGAAACGGCTGTTTTGGCAAAAGTGCATTAATGTGAAAAAAGTGATTTAATTTTAAAAGGAAAGTTAAAAAACAGGATGTTTTCAGTTTATCTTATGTAATTCAACATTCTGCACGTAAGCAAACATGAATTTACGCAGTCCTGTGCAGTACTGTGTAATAATTCACTAATGTGAAAAAAGTCATATAACTTTAAAATGAAAGTTAAATAACTGTTTTTTTTCACTTCTCCTTATGTAATTCAACATTGTACACACAAGCAAACATGAATTTACGCAGTCCTGCGCAGTACTGTGGAATAAAACACACTTTGTCAAAAACCACCTTATCTCGGTCTGAAACGGCTGTTTTGGCAAAAGTGCACTAATGTGAAAAAAAGTGATTTAATTTTAAAAGGAAAGTTAAAAAACAGGATGTTTTCAGTTTATCTTATGTAATTCAACATTCTGCACGTAAGCAAACATGAATTTACGCAGTCCTGTGCAGTACTGTGGAATAATTCACTAATGTGAAAAAGTCATATAACTTTAAAATGAAAGTTAAATAACTGTTTTTTTCACTTCTCCTTATGTAATTCAACATTGTACACACAGGCAAACATGAATTTACGCAGTCCTGCGCAGTACTGTGGAATAAAACACACTTTGTCAAAAACCGCCTTATCTCGGTCTGAAACGGCTGTTTTGGCAAAAGTGCACTAATGTGAAAAAAGTGATTTAATTTTAAAAGGAAAGTTAAAAAACAGGATGTTTTCAGTTTATCTTATGTAATTCAACATTCTGCACGTAAGCAAACATGAATTTACGCAGTCCTGTGCAGTACTGTGGAATAATTCACTATTGTGAAAAAAGTCATATAACTTTAAAATGAAAGTTAAATAACTGTTTTTTTTCACTTCTCCTTATGTAATTCAACATTGTACACAAAAGCAAACATGACTTTACGCAGTCCTGCGCAGTACTGTGGAATAAAACACACTTTGTCAAAAAACACCTTATCTCGGTCTGAAACGGCTGTTTTGGCAAAAGTGCACTAATGTGAAAAAAGTGATTTAATTTTAAAAGGAAAGTTAAAAAACGGGATGTTTTCAGTTTATCTTATGTAATTCAACATTCTGCACGTAAGCAAACATGAATTTACGCAGTCCTGTGCAGTACTGTGGAATAATTCACTAATATGAAAAAAAGTCATATAACTTTAAAATGAAAGTTAAATAACTGTTTTTTTTCACTTCTCCTTATGTAATTCAACATTGTACACACAAGCAAACATGAATTTACGCAGTCCTGCGCAGTACTGTGGAATAAAACACACTTTGTCAAAAACCACCTTATCTCGGTCTGAAACGGCTGTTTTGGCAAAAGTGCACTAATGTGAAAAAAAGTGATTTAATTTTAAAAGGAAAGTTAAAAAACAGGATGTTTTCAGTTTATCTTATGTAATTCAACATTCTGCACGTAAGCAAACATGAATTTACGCAGTCCTGTGCAGTACTGTGGAATAATTCACTAATATGAAAAAGTCATATAACTTGAAAATGAAAGTTAAATAACTGTTTTTTTCACTTCTCCTTATGTAATTCAACATTGTACACACAAGCAAACATGAATTTACGCAGTCCTGCGCAGTACTGTGGAATAAAACACACTTTGTCAAAAACCACCTTATCTCGGTCTGAAACGGCTGTTTTGGCAAAAGTGCACTAATGTGAAAAAAGTGATTTAATTTTAAAAGGAAAGTTAAAAAACAGGATGTTTTCAGTTTATCTTATGTAATTCAACATTCTGCACGTAAGCAAACATGAATTTACGCAGTCATGTGCAGTACTGTGGAATAATTCAATAATATGAAAAAAAGTCATATAACTTTAAAATGAAAGTTAAATAACTGTTTTTTTCACTTCTCCTTATGTAATTCAACATTGTACACACAAGCAAACATGAATTTACGCAGTCCTGCGCAGTACTGTGGAATAAAACACACTTTGTCAAAAACCGCCTTATCTCGGTCTGAAACAGCTGTTTTGGCAAAAGTGCACTAATGTGAAAAAAGTGATTTAATTTTAAAAGGAAAATTAAAAAACGGGATGTTTTCACTTCATCTTATGTAATTCAACATTCTGCACGTAAGCAAACATGAATTTACGCAGTCCTGTGCAGTACTGTGGAATAATTCACTAATGTGAAAAAGTCATATAACTTTTAAAATGAAAGTTAAATAAATGTTTTTTTCACTTCTCCTTATGTAATTCAACATTGTACACACAAGCAAACATGAATTTACGCAGTCCTGCGCAGTACTGTGGAATAAAACACACTTTGTCAAAAACCACCTTATCTCGGTCTGAAACAGCTGTTTTGGCAAAAGTGCACTAATGTGAAAAAAGTGATTTAATTTTAAAAGGAAAGTTAAAAACAGGATGTTTTCACTTTATCTTATGTAATTCAACATTCTGCACGTAAGCAAACATGAATTTACGCAGTCCTGTGCAGTACTGTGGAATAATTCACTAATATGAAAAAAGTCATATAACTTTAAAATGAAAGTTAAATAACTGTTTTTTTCACTTCTCCTTATGTAATTCAACATTGTACACACAAGCAAACATGAATTTACGCAGTCCTGCGCAGTACTGTGGAATAAAACACACTTTGTCAAAAACCACCTTATCTCGGTCTGAAACGGCTGTTTTGGCAAAAGTGCACTAATGTGAAAAAGTGATTTAATTTTAAAAGGAAAGTTAAAAACAGGATGTTTTCACTTCATCTTATGTAATTCAACATTCTGCACGTCAGCAAACATGAATTTACGCAGTCCTGTGCAGTACTGTGGAATAATTCACTAATATGAAAAAGTCATATAACTTTAAAATGAAAGTTAAATAACTGTTTTTTTTCACTTCTCCTTATGTAATTCAACATTGTACACACAAGCAAACATGAATTTACGCAGTCCTGCGCAGTACTGTGGAATTAAAACACACTTTGCAAAAACTACCTTATCTCGGTCTGAAACAGCTGTTTTGGCAAAAGTGCACTAATGTGAAAAAGTGATTTAATTTTAAAAGGAAAGTTAAAAAAAACGGGTTGTTTTCACTTCATCTTATGTAATTCAACATTCTGCACGTCAGCAAACATGAATTTACGCAGTCCTGTGCAGTACTGTGGAATAATTCACTAATATGAAAAAGTCATATAACTTTAAAATGAAAGTTAAATAACTGTTTTTTTTTCACTTCTCCTTATGTAATTCAACACTGTACACACAGGCAAACATGAATTTACGCAGTCCTGCGCAGTACTGTGGAATAAAACACACTGTCAAAAACCACCTTATCTCGGTCTGAAACAGCCGTTTTGGCAAAAGTGCACTAATGTGAAAAAAGTGATTTAATTTTTAAAAGGAAAGTTAAAAAAACGGGATGTTTTCACTTCATCTTATGTAATTCAACATTCTGCACGTAGCAAACATGAATTTACGCAGTCCTGTGCAGTACTGTGGAATAATTCACTAATATGAAAAAAGTCATATAACTTTAAAATGAAAGTTAAATAACTGTTTTTTTTTCACTTCTCCTTATGTAATTCAACATTGTACACACAAGCAAACATGAATTTACGCAGTCCTGCGCAGTACTGTGGAATAAAACACACTGTCAAAAACCACCTTATCTCAGGTCTGAAACAGCTGTTTTGGCAAAAGTGCACTAATGTGAAAAAAGTGATTTAATTTTAAAAGGAAAGTTAAAAAACGGGATGTTTTCACTTCATCTTATGTAATTCGACATTCTGCACGTCAGCAAACATGAATTTACGCAGTCCTGTGCAGTACTGTGGAATAATTCACTAATATGAAAAAGTCATATAACTTTAAAATGAAAGTTAAATAACTGTTTTTTTCACTTCTCCTTATGTAATTCAACATTGTACACACAAGCAAACATGAATTTACGCAGTCCTGCACAGTACTGTGGAAGTAAAACACACTTTGTCAAAAACCACCTTATCTCGGTCTGAAACGGCTGTCTTGGCAAAGTGCACTAATGTGAAAAAGTGATTTAATTTTAAAAGGAAAGTTAAAAACGGGATGTTTTCAGTTTATCATATGTAATTCAACATTCTGCACGTAAGCAAACATGAATTTATGCAGTCCTGTGCAGTACTGTGGAATAATTCACTAATGTGAAAAAAGTCATACAACTTTAAAATGAAAGTTCAATAACTGTTTTTTTTCACTTCTCTTTATGTAATTCCACATTGTACACACAAGCAAACATGAATTTACGCAGTCCTGCGCAGTACTGTGGAATAAAACACACTTTGTCAAAAACCACCTTATCTCGGTCTGAAACAGCTGTTTTGGCAAAAGTGCACTAATGTGAAAAAAAGTGATTTAATTTTAAAAGGAAAGTTAAAAAACGGGTTGTTTTCACTTCATCTTATGTAATTCAACATTCTGCACGTCAGCAAACATGAATTTACGCAGTCCTGTGCAGTACTGTGGAATAATTCACTAATATGAAAAAAAGTCATATAACTTTAAAATGAAAGTTAAATAACTGTTTTTTTTCACTTCTCCTTATGTAATTCAACATTGTACACACAAGCAAACATGAATTTACGCAGTCCTGCGCAGTACTGTGGATTAAAACACACTTTGTCAAAAACCACCTTATCTCGGTCTGAAACAGCTGTTTTGGCAAAAGTGCACTAATGTGAAAAAAGTGATTTAATTTTAAAAGGAAAGTTAAAAAACAGGTTATTTTCATTTCAGCTTATGTATTTCAAGGTTTTGCACATAGGCGAACATGAATTTAAACAGAACTGTGCAGTACTGTGGAACAATTCATGAATGTGAAAAAAGTCATATAATTTTAAAATGAAAGTTAAATAACGTTTTTTTTCACTTCTCCTCATGTAATTCAACATTTGACACATAAGCAAACATGAATTTATGCAGCATTATAAGATAAACTGAAAACAACCCGTTTTTTAACTTACCTTTTAAAATTAAATGACTTTTTCACATTGGTGCACTTTGCCAAAACAGCTGTTTCAGACCGAGGGAAGGTGGGTTTTCACCAAAGTGTGTTTTACTCCACAGGATTGCAAAGGACTGCTAGAATTATGTTTGCTTATGTGCACAATGTTGAATTCCATAAGGTGAAGTGAAAATAACACATTTTTTAACTTTCCTTTTAAAATTATATGCCTTTTTTCACATTCGTGAATTATTCCACAGTACTGCACAGGACTCGTAAATTCATGTTTGACGATGTGCAAAACATGGAATTACATAAGATGAAGTGAAAACAACCTATTTTTTAAACTTTCCTTTGAAAATTAAATGATTTTTTTCTTGGAAGCAGTGAAACACCTCCCACGTCCGGAGAAAGGAGGGGCTACAATGGCGAAACCTCTGACTGACTTCTTTCGAGACAATGTCCTGACATCTTCTGAAATGGCCAGAATAATGATGAAGATCCACACAGTTGTGTGGCTGCAAAAGCGTCTTCACTGGGCACTGGCAGCCTGCAACAACTGGGCTTCATCTGGAGCAGGCGATGACCCTCATGACATAGCCTCCAGGGACTTCACCAAGCGCCTGGTCACCAAGGTGACTGCCGAACATGGGGCATGAAGACTCGGACACCTGCTACCACTGTGGTCGGAATGGACACTGGTCACGAGACGGAGAAGAGGAAGAGGGCGTGGCAGAGGGCACCTGCAGGGCAGACAACGGGGACATTCAGAGCACCAATTCTATTTGGAACCACGGAAACAATTGGACAAGAAAGAGAGGTGGAGTCATCCAACCACGATTCAGGCACAGTATCACACCACACCACACCACCGCTGGAACATCCGGGCACGAACGTGACTAACCCATTCGTGTATTATGCTAATATTTCTGATCAAATTATAAACAAGTTACCTACACTAGAGAAAACCGTGCGAAAGACTAAACTTCGATTTGTGGTGGACACGGGAGCCACCTACTCTGTGATACAAGCCAAATCTCTCCCCAACACTCACATGAGTGGTAGATCTCTGTACTCACTGGGAGCAAGTGGAGTGCACGTCAGAGAAATGTTCTCCTTTCCCCTCCAGTGTAAATTTGAAAACCACAAGTTTAAACATGCATTCCTGATATCTCCGTCATGTCTATTAAAACTGGTAGGCTGTGACCTTATTTTAGCTCTGCCAAGAAACTTAATATCAACCCCAGAGGGATTAGAGCTCGAGCGTCCATCCCCTCATCGGTTACTCCTGTAACCCTTGAATTTAAATTGATTTATATTTGGGGCTGCCCCATCCAGAGTCGAGCATGCCATTACAATGGGCAAAAGGCAGAGTGGGCCCTGCTGCACATCTGCAAACAGATGATGCAGTGCACTGTACCAACCATGTGGCACCAAGCCAGGACACAAATTATGAGGAGCGTTTCTAAGCACAAGCCTCAGTTCACCTAACCACACATACTATGTACTGGCATCCCATGCGCTGCGCTGTGTCTGTCAACTTGTCTGTGTGTCTGTCAACTTGTCTGTGTGTGTCTGTCAACTGTCTGATGTTCCGTCCAGTACTCCCCATATCTCCCTGTCAAAAGGGCCAGAAGATCATTGGAAGGACCTCGGACCTTGGATTAGCTGTGTCGCCCGCCACTGATTGGGAGGACACATCTGACCCATATGTCCAGTATTCTACATCACTCCAAGTTAGGGCTGCAACGAAAGTCGACGTAGCTCGACTATAGTCGACTCTAAAAATAGTCGACAACTAATTTGGTAGTCGACCATCCGCGGAGAGTTGCACATGCGCAGTAGCGTCTCTGTCTCAGCGCTGTTTACAAACATGGCGGCTTCAACGAGCGGTGCGAGAAGCAGAAAGTCCAAAGTTTGGGAGCACTTTACCCTAGATTCCACAAAAAAAAAGGTAAAGTGTAAGGTCTGCAAAGTTGACCTAGTCTATCACGGCAGTACATCCGCGATGCACGAGCATCTTAAACGGAAGCACGTCGGCGTAACCGAGTTTGACTCTCCGCGGTAAGATTCACGCTCAATATTCAAGCCAATACGGTTTTTAACATATTTTAAATCAAATGCCTGCAGTCCGAAGAAAAGAGGGACACTCGACTGCTTTGTGCAAAAGCAGACGTGCACCCGCAGCAGTCGAGTGCCCTCACCGAATCCGTGCTGCAGATGCTGGTCACTGATATGAGGCCGCTCTCCATGGTCGATGGTGACGGATTTAAGCAGATGATTGTGCAGTTCAACCCCGACTACGTACTGCCGTCCAGGACCCATTTCACTCACTTGATGGAGGAGAAATACAGCACAACGTTGCTGAAGGTAATTGTTTCAAATACACACGCTCGCTCACACATACACACACACAAACACTTCATAACAATCACACATTTCATTTAAGAGCAATTTACAAAATAAAAAATATATATATATATATATATTCATACATACATATGTGTGTGTTGAATAATGTCTGTGTTTTGTAAAAATTAACAAAAATCAACTTTTGTGTTAAAAGGTAAAGGAAATCCTAAAAGAGGTCAACAGCTCCCTCACACTGACATGTAATATCTGGACCAGCCGTGCCACAGAGGCGTATCTTGGAGTTTCGTGCCATTTCATTACAAAGGACTAGAAAATGAAGACCTTTAACCTCACCACCCTACCTCTGGAGGAGAGGCATACTGCTGCCAACATTTTGTTATGGATGGAAGAGGTGATCTGAGAAATTTGATATCTTGCCCAGCAAAATTAAGGCAATAGTCCATGACAACGGGCCTAACATGGTGGCAGCAGCTCGACTATTGGAGGAAAAACATGGTTGGTTTTCAGTCCGCTGTGCTGGGCACACTCTCCAACTTATTGTAAACAGTGCCCTCAAAGAGCCCAGCCTCAGCAAGGCTATTGGTGCGGCAAGAAATTTAGTGGAGCACTTTAGGAGAAGTGAGCTGGCCAATTCCAAACTGAAGAAGAAGCAGCAGCAAATGAACACCCCAGAGCACAAGCTGATCCAGGACGTGAGTACACGATGGAACAGTACGTACTACATGGTGGAGAGACTCCTGGAGCAGCGGTGGCCAGTCACTGCAACCCTCTCTGACCCTGAGGTAACACCAAGAGGCAAGCACTACTGTGACCTCAAACCAGATCAGTGGGTGATACTTGAGGATCTGGTGCAGGGGTTGCAGCCTTTTGAATGTTCAACTGTTTTCCTCAGTGGACAGGAGTACTCAACTGCTTCATGTCTACCACAGCTGGTGAAAGGCCTGCATCGGTCCGTACCGCAAACTCAGTACCAGGGACGGCACGAGGGTGCAAAGTGCAATAGAAGTCCTTGCCATAAAGGAAGCAAAGCTTGAGACGGACATACGTGATGACCCTGAGCTACAGCCGAAGAAGGGAAATTCTGCTATTGATAACCTGCTGAAGTCCGACACTGACAGCCAAAGTGAGGAAGAAGAGACCCAGGAGGACAAAAAAGTCCAAACGGTGAGGAGGGAAGTTCAGGTGTTCTCCCTGCAACCATCCACACCGGCAGAGTGAATCTTCTCAGCAGCAGGGAATATCTGCTCCCAGAAGAGAGCAAGTCTCACACAGGAGCATGTGGATATGCATTTCTGAGCATTAACA
The DNA here is from genome assembly GCA_911728415.1 of Lagocephalus sceleratus. Taxonomy (NCBI): domain Eukaryota; kingdom Metazoa; phylum Chordata; class Actinopteri; order Tetraodontiformes; family Tetraodontidae; genus Lagocephalus; species Lagocephalus sceleratus. The sequence continues at coordinate 23,347 of CAJVRN010000169.1, forward strand.
AACGGATTGACGTAGACTGAGGTTGATATTAAACTTGGGTCAGTCCACGTTGATCTTGTTCACAGAAGGTTCAGTTGATTTTCATTTATTATTTGGCTGTCCCTAAATGGACAGAAGTTTCTATTTTTGTACATGAGGACATTTTTATTTATTTTTTTGTTTGAAAGTATTCAATAAAAGATTAATTTTTCACTGTACCCATCTTTCGTGTGTTCATTAGCATTTGTTTCCATAATTAAATCAACTTAATGCAAAATTTAAGAAATAAATGATAATTAGTCGACGACTAGTCGACTAATCGTTTCAATAGTCGGTGACTAGTCGACTACTAGAATAGTCGTTAGTTGCAGCCCTATTGCTAACACTGTACTTAAAGACGAGAAGAATGGAAACGATATCCTCTCCACTCTCTCCGATGTACAGCTGGGGGCCAACACGATGGCTCGAAGGGTGTCTGCTATGTCTGGGAACTTGACGGAACAGCTGGACCGGGATCTGGCTAGGTGCAGGTGGTTTAGCATCCAGTGCGACGAGTCTGTGGATAACAGCAGTACCGCGCAGCTGATGATCTTTATACGGATGGTATTTGATGATTTCTCCACAAAAGAAGAACTCCTGACACTACTGCTCCTGAAGACAACTACGAGGGAGTTGACATTTATAACGCAGTGAGGAGTTTTTTCACGGGAAAAACGTACCACTGGAAAAGCTGGTATCGGTGACTACAGACGGAGCTCCTGCTATGACCGGCCGGCATGCAGGTTTCATCGCACACTGTAAAGGTGACACAGACTTCCCACCATTTCTGCATTACCACTGCATTATTCACCAGCAGGCGATATGTGCAAAAGTTACCGGCTTTGAGCACGTGATGACTCCCGTGGTGAAGATTATAAACGGCATCCGCTCCAACGCTAAACAGCACAGAACATTTAAGGTGCTATTGGAGGAGCTGTCAGCTGAATATGGAGACCTGTTGCTGCACACAGAAATCCAATGGCTGAGCAGGGGATGTATTTTGAAACTTTTTTCTCGCTTTTGGATGAAATCAAAGAGTTCATGCAGTCCAAAGGTCAAGACACCTCTGCTGGAGGACACTGAGTGGATACTGACCTTGCATTTTAACTGACATTACTAGGAAACTAAACCTTTGAACTGTGAGCTGCAGGGCAAAGGTAAAACTGTTGCTGACATGATAAGTTCTGTCAATGCATTTAAAACCAAGATGAGCATTTTCGCCATGCATTTATAGACAAAAAAGTGCTGCACTTTCCCTCCTGAGACTTTTGACAAAGCTACAGAAAGTACTCTCAAGTCATAAACAGACTTGGGCAAGAGTTTGAGAAGAGGTTTTGTGACTTTGATCAGCTTGAGCCATGTGTGTCATTCATTTCCAATCCTTTCATGCAAGTGGATACAACATGCATTGCTGAGCAACTAAGTGCAACGTTCAACTTGGATGTTGGTCAGGTGGAGATGGAAATTGTAACCTTGCAAAATGACCTCCACCTCAAAGCCAACCAGGCTGCACCAAACTTTTGGTGCCTTGCAAATACTGAAAAGTACAGTGGTGTGTGGACAGCAGCTGAAATGGAAGTTGATTATAAAATGTAAATCGAAGGCAAAAGGAAGGGTTGAAGTGTAAATTCAGAAGAGCAGACGAAGTCCGTTTGCCACTTCATGCATTTCACTGAAACAAAGGAACAAAAAGGAGACCAGCGTCTCAACTGGGGAGGGGGACAGTCTCAGTCTTTCAACTTCTTGCGCTGGCCGGAACACATGCTGTGAAGGCACCAAACACCTGGGGTGCACGCAGCGCGCACCTACTGTGAAGACGTCCTGTGTCCTGTGCACGCATGCTGTGAGGGCATCCGTGTCCGCGCCCAAAGGCGGGCCCCTAGCTATATAAGTTCGGAACTGTTAACACTCAAGAGAGATCTCTCCGCATGCTTCCGTGTGCGTATCCTGACTGACTGACTGGAATAAAACCATCTCCTACGCAGTAACTTAGATTCATTGTTTAATTCTCTAAAACGGCTAAAATTCCGCGACACAGCCATGAAAGTTGCCAACATGTTTGGTTCAACCTATCTGTGTGAATCAGCCTATTCTGATATGAACTTCATTAAGAACAAACACAGAACACGCCTCACTGATGCACATCTGCAAGAGTCACTGAGAGTTACAGTGTCAACTTACATCCCAGATTACAGTACACTGGGTGAAGAGCATGCAATGCCAGGCTTCCCACTAACAGATAAAGAAACAAATGACAGATGTTGTTGGTGGCAACATGTCAGTGCCATGGCAAAGATAGATTTAAAATACTGAAAACTGTTACAGATGTGTTACTAAGTTTAACAGACATGATGATTTGTTTTAATGCAGGGGTGTCCAAACTGTTCCACAAAGGGCCGTGTGGCTGGAGGTTCTTGTTCAACCCGCAGCAGCACACCAGACTGGACTCACTTAATCAACTCACCTGACTCTTCAGACAGCTGATTGGTCAAACTGTGTGCTTGACTGGTTGCAGGTTCTTGTTCCAACCTGGTCTAAATGAATTATACTGAATCAAAATCACTAAATGATACAACACAAAACCAGTATTTACCAGTAAAAATTAGCATTATACATGCAAAAGAAAAAGAACGAGATGATGAGCAAGAAGAATGTATCAGCAAAAGAATTGCATGCGATGATAATTATGGAAGAAAAGTTGAAATGTTGGGAAAAAACGAATGTGATAACCGCCAGAGAGAGCAATGACAGAAGGCAATGATGCAATTGAAAGTAAGGGAAAGTTAAGTTAAGCCCAAGCAGAAAACTCACCCTTCCCCTTCTTCTGCCCTTTATCCGTCTCTGCAGGACAGTTGGAAATCCGACGCCGGACCATCCACCTCTCTTGAAACTTCCTACCCGCCACCCTATCAACCACCACCACCATCCAGCCTGACTGCCCCCTCGTGCCCTGAGCTACACCCCAACAGCTGAAATTAATTTAAATGAAAAAGTTATATGAAATTGTCACTGGGCAGTAATCAATTAGCTGCACATATAGTCTAAATGAATTATACTGAATCAAAATCACTAAATTATACAACACAAAACCAGTATTTACCAGTAAAAATTAACATTTTACATGCACAAGAACGCTGGCTAAAGGTAGCCTGAGAGGCTACATAAAATAGCTTATTACGCTAGCGCGAGTTAGCGTAAAGGCTCATTAGCGATTGGCTTATAGCAGTAATAACATGCTTACTAGAATAAACATTCTGTAAATATCACAGCATACAGTTGTTATCATCTTTTACATGTACAAATTATTATAGTATACTATTAACTAGCTTAACATTAGCTTACCAATGGGCAGTGTGCTCCTGTATAGTTCCAAAGCAAATTTAATAGCTTGAGATGAACCGTTAACCCGAAGTCACCAAGCCCCTTTCACACTAAAATGCTCAACTTCAAAACAAATGACAGAAGACTAAATCTTTAAATAGCCAATTTAAACCTTTATAATAATGATAAATAACACAAAAATTCAGAGGACTTCACACAAAATTCAGAGGACTTAACACTCTCTGTCTGCCATCCAGTCACTCGCCACACAGAAAGATAAGAATTTGAAATTCTATTTGCAGGAATTCCGCTCGGTGCCTGAAAAGGGCTGGGAAAATCAGCAAAGACTCCAGTCACCCAGCACATGGACTTTTCACCCTCCTGCCTTCTGGGAGGCACTTCAGGAGCCAAAGATCACCAGGTACCGGAACAGCTTCTTCCCCACGGCTGTCACACTCCTGAACTCGGCCTCCTGACAGATGAACCACACTCACACTATGGACTGAAAAACACATACACCCACAGCCACCCACACTCACAACAATGACAGACTGTATTCTCATACACACAACGATAGCACACGGACTGAACCGCCATTTACAATTTACCAGGACCTTATGTCCTTATGTCCTGTAACTAATTTAACCTGCACTACTGTAAATATTTCCAATACTGCACTACCACTGTACATACAATCATACTGTTCATAATATTTATAGTTCATATCTTAGCCTTATATAACCCGTTATATACTCACATTCATAGTCGGTTTATAGCCTTCATACATTGGGTTGCCCTGAGGGCCTCCCACTTGGACCAATGGCATGGTGAAGGTGGGTACCAAGGGCCTGTTGTCCCCTTCTCTCATCCCCTGGTGGCCAGAGGGGAGAAAGATCTTCTTGGGCTCACCCCACAGGCCGTCTCTGAGGTTGTTGGGTGGAGTCCTTCTGGCAGGTCAAGGTCATCTGGGGTGGGTGGAGGCGGAAGGGGCGACCTTGGGGCCCTTTGGGGTGTAGGAGGTCACGAGGGGGCAATCAGGCTGGATGTTGGTGGTGGTTGATAGGGTGGCGGGTAGGTAGTTTCGAGAGAGGTGGATGGTCTGGCATCAGACCCAAAGGAATTCATTTTGTAACCTGGACTCACCGAGCCAGACACAAAGGAGTTATTTTTGGAACCTGCTGTTGCCTCACCCGACTCACAGGAATTAATTTATGAACTTGGTCTTTCCTTGCCAAACTTAGACTTACTTATACTATTTTGTGGCAGCACAGTAAGGTCATTATCTATCCTACGCAGTAATTTTTTAATATAATAGGATAAATACGTCTCGTCAATTTAATTCAGCCATGGAATTTGAGGAATACTGTGGCCGTCGATCGGGACTGCCTTGGTCCTTCTCCTCCTTAAGATTGCAGGGTGTAGGAAGAATAAACTTTTGTGGATTCAGGTGGCCAGCCCCTCGGTCACTCCCGACGGATGTACCCAGGATCCCACTTCTGACATCAAGCTTCTGACATCAAGCCGTTTTCGAGAATCAGAAGACAAGTCTAAGTTACTGTGTAGGAGATGGTTTATTCAGTCAGTCAGTCATGATACATGCATGGAAGCATGCAGAGAGATCTCTACCTATGCGTACAAATTCAGAACTTATATAGCCTCCAAGGCGTGGACACAGGGCGCCTGCACAGCATCCGCTCGCACCTATCTTGCTGGTGCCAGAAGTGAATGGCTGAGACATCCCCCTCCCCAGTTGTTCGACGCAGCTCTACTGCACAGCATGTGCTCACACCATCTGAACTGGAAGGCAGAAAAGCCACTTTTGTTTGTAGATGTATATCAGCCCCCTGCTGGGCCACATTCACAGTTCCAATCAAAGTTCTCTGATTTTTATCTGACTTTGTCCTTAGAACAGACAAAGTCATTATCATTGGAGACATTAATATCCATGTGGACATTGTAAATGACAGCTTTAGAAATGACTTCATTTCATGACTTGAGTCAGTTGGTTTCCTCTAGCAGATAAACCAACCAACTCATACCTTCAACCACACCCTAGATCTAGTTCTGACTTATGGTGTTGAGGTAGAACATGTGTCAGTGTTCCCTCAGAACCCACTCCTGTCAGACCATTCATTGATCATTTTTACATTTATAATTAAGGATTCTTCTATGCTCAGAACAAAGTCTTACTATAGTAGATGTCTTTCAGATAATGCTGTACCTAAGTTTAAGAAAGTGAACCCTGTGCTAATCCCAGGACCACCGTGTGTTTCCCCAGGGATCAATCATTATAATCTTAGCCCTGCAGAGGTTGACTCCATTGCTGAAGGTGCAGCAGCCTCACCGAGAATCATGCTTGATTCTGTTGCCCGCCTGAAAAGAAAATAGTAAATCAGAGGAGGTGTGCCCCCTGGTATAATTCACATATCAGGACCCTCAAGCAGAAAGTGCGAAGATTAGAAAGAAAGTGGCATTCTTGTAAAATAGACAGCTATCATGTAGCCTGGAAAGACTGTCTATTAGTTTACAAAAAAGGCCTCTTCGCAAGGCTAGAACAGCTTATTTTCTTCTTTAATTGAGGAAAATAAGAGCAACCACAGGTTTCTTTTCAGCACTGTGGCCAAATTAACAAAGAGTCACAGTGCTTTAGACCCACGTATCCCTTCTTCCCTTAGTGGTGAAGACTTCATGAGCTTCTTCACTGATAAAGTTCTAGCAATCAGAGGGAAAGCTAAACAGGCCATCCCATTTGTGTGTGTTTCTGTGCCTCTCCTTTCCTTTCCTCTCCTCTCCTCTCCTCTCCTCTCCCTCTCCCTCTCCTCTCCTCTCCTCTCCCCCTCTCCTTCTCCTTCTCCTTCTTCCTCCTCTCCCTCTCCTCTCGTCTCCTCTCGTCTCCTCTCGTCTCCTCTCGTCTCGTCTCCTCTCCTCTCTGTTTACCCAGCCGTCCAAGAGCAGGAGTGTCCCCCGACATGAGTCCTGCCCATGTAGGTTTCTTCCTGTAAAAGGGGACTTTTTCCTTGCCACTGTTGCTTGTCTGGGGTTAGGCCCTGGGATTCTATAAGCGCCTTGGATCAATTTTTGATTGTAAAAATACGCTGTGTAAATAAAGAATGATTGATTGCCAAAACAGCTTTTTCAAACCAAGAGAAGTGTGATTTATTCCACAGGACTGCGTAAATTCATGTTTGCCTGTGCGCAAAACGTGGAATTACATAAGATGAAGTGAAAAACACCCGTATTTTAACTTTCCTTTTAAAATGAAATGAGTTTTTTTCACATTAGTGAATTCATCCAAAGTACTGCTCAGGACTGCGTACATTCATGTTTGCCTGTGCGCAAAACGTGGAATTACATAAGATGAAGTGAAAAACACCCGTATTTTAACTTTCCTTTTAAAATGAAATGAGTTTTTTCACATTAGTGAATGATTCCATAGTACTGCACAGTTCTGCGTAAATTCATGTTTGCCTGTGTGCAAAACGTGGAATTACATAAGGTGAAGTGAAAATAACCTGTTTTTGAATTTTCTTTTAAAATTAAATGACTTTTTTCCCATTAGTGAATGATTCCATAGTACTGCACAGTTCTGCGTAAATTCATGTTTGCCTGTGTGCAAAATGTGGAATTACATAAGGTGAAGTGAAAAACACCCCGTATTTTAACTTTCCCTTTAAAATGAAATGACTTTTTTCACATTAGTGAATTCTTCCAAAGTACTGCTCCGGACTACGTAAATTCATGTTTGCCTGTGTGCACAACGTGGCATTACATAAGTTGAAGTGAAAAAACAACCCGGTTTTTTAACTTTCCTTTTAAAATTAAATGACTTTTTTCACATGAGTAAATTATTCCACAGTACTGCACAGTTCTGCGGAAATTCATGTTTGCCTGTGTGCAAAAGTGGGATTACAGAAGGGAAGTGTAAACAACCAGTTTTTTAACATTCCTTTTAAAATGAAATGACTTTTCACATCAGTGCCCTTTTGCCAAAACAGCTGTTTCAGACTGAGGGAAGATGGGTTTTGACCAAAGTGTGTTTGATTCCACCCTACTGCACAGGACTGTTTAAATTCATGTTTGCTTTGCTATGTGGAATTACTGCACAGGACTGCGTACGTTCATGTTTGCCTATGTGCAGAACTTTGAATTACATAAGATGAAGTGAAAAACACCCATATTTTTAACTTTCCTTCAAAATTAAATGACTTTTTTCACATTAGTGAATTATTCCACAATACTGCTCAGGACTGTGTAAATGTATGTTTGCCTATGTGAAAACCTTGGATTACATAAGATGAAGTGAAAAACACCCGTATTTTACCTTTACTTTTAAAATTAAATGACTTTTTTTCACATCAGTGCCCTTTTGCCAAAACAGCTGTGTCAGACTGAGGGAAGATGGGTTTTGACCAAAGTGGTTTGATTCCACCCTCTACTGCACAGGACTGCTTAAATTCATGTTTGCTTTCACGTGTGGAATTACTGCACAGGACTGCGTACGTTCATGTTTGCCTATGTGCAGAACTTTGAATTACATAAGGTGAAATGAAAAACACCCGTATTTTAACTTTCCTTCAAAAAATTAAATGACTTTTTTCACATTAGTAAATTATTCCACAATACTGCTCAGGACTGTGTAAATTCATGTTTGCCTGTGTGCAAAAGTGGGATTACATAAGGTGAGAGTGAAAACAACCCGTTTTTTAACTTTCCTTTTAAAATTAAATGACTTTTTTCACATGAGTAAATTATTCCACAATACTGCTCAGGACTGCGTTACTTCATTTTTGCCTATGTGCAAAACCTTGAATTACATAAGGTGAAGTGAAAACACCCGTATTTTAACTTTCCTTCAAAAATTAAATGACTTTTTCACATTAGTGAATTCTTCCAAAGTACTGCACAGTTCTGCGTAAATTCATGTTTGCCTGTGTGCAAAACGTGGCAATACATAAGTTGAAGTGAAAACAACCCGTATTTTAACTTTCCTTTTAAAATGAAATGACTTTTTTCACATTAGTGAATTCTTCCACAATACTGCTCAGGACTGCGTACATTCATGTTTGCCTGTGCGCAAAACGTGGAATTACATAAGGTGAAGTGAAAAACACCCGTATTTTAACTTTCCTTTAAAAATTAAATGAGTTATTTCACATTAGTGAATTCTTCCAAAGTACTGCTCAGGACTGCGTACATTCATGTTTGCCTGTGTGCACAACGTGGCATTCCATAAATTGAAGTGAAAACAACCTGTTTTTGAATTTTTCTTTTAAAATTAAAATGACTTTTTCCCATTAGTGAATGATTCCATAGTACTGCACAGTTCTGCGTAAATTCATGTTTGCCTGTGTGCAAAACGTGGAATTACATAAGGTGAAGTGAAAAACACCCGTATTTTAACTTTCCCTTTAAATGAAATGACTTTTTCACATTAGTGAATTCCTTCCAAAGTACTGCTCGGACTACGTAAATTCATGTTTTCCTGTGTGCACAACGTGGCATTACATAAGTTGAAGTGAAAACAACCCGGTTTTTAACTTTCCTTTTAAAATTAAATGACTTTTTTCACATGAGTAAATTATTCCACAGGACTGCACAGTTCTGCGGAAATTCATGTTTGCCTGTGTGCAAAAAGTGGGATTACAGAAGGGGAAGTGTAAACAACCAGTTTTTTAACATTCCTTTTAAAATGAAATGACTTTTTTTCACATCAGTGCCCTTTTGCCAAAACAGCTGTTTCAGACTGAGGGAAGATGGGTTTTGACCAAAGTGTGTTTGATTCCACCCTATTGCACAGGACTGTTTAAATTCATGTTTGCTTTGCTACGTGGAATTACTGCACAGGACTGCGTACGTTCATGTTTGCCTATGTGCAGAACTTTGAATTACATAAGATGAAGTGAAAAACACCCATATTTTAACTTTCCTTCAAAAATTAAATGACTTTTTTCACATTAGTGAATTATTCCACAATACTGCTCAGGACTGTGTAAATTCATGTTTGCCTGTGTGCAAAACCTTGAATTACATAAGGTGAAGTGAAAAACACCCGTATTTTAACTTTCCTTCAAAATTAAATTACTTTTTTTCACATTCCTGAATTCTTCCAAAGTACTGCACAGTTCTGCGTAAATTCATATTTGCCTTTGTGCAAAACGTGGAATTACATGAGGTGAAGTGAAAATAACCTGTTTTTTAACTTTCCTTTAAAAATTAAATGAGTTTTTTCACATTAGTGAATGATTCCACAATACTGCACAGTTCTACGTAAATTCATGTTTGCCTGTGTGCAAAACGTGGAATTACATGAGGTGAAGTGAAAATAACCTGTTTTTTAACTTTCCTTTAAAAATTAAATGAGTTTTTTCACATTCGTGAATTCTTCCAAAGTACTGCTCAGGACTGCGTACATTCATGTTTGCCTGTATGCACAACGTGGCATTACATAAGTTGAAGTGAAAACAACCCGTTTTTTAACTTTCCGTTTAAAATTAAATGACTTTTTTTCACATTAGTAAATTATTCCACAATACTGCTCAGGACTGCGTTACTTCATGTTTGCCTATGTGCAAAACCTTGAATTACATAAGGCAAAGTGGAAAAACACCCGTATTTTAACTTTCCTTCAAAAATTAAATGACTTTTTCACATTAGTGAATTATTCCACAATACTGCACAGGACTGCATAAATTCATGTTTGCCTGTGTGCAAAAAGTGGGATTACATAAGGTGAAGTGAAAACAACCCGTATTTTAACTTTCCTTTTAAAATTAAATGACTTTTTCACATGAGTAAATTATTCCACAATACTGCTCAGGACTGCGTTACTTCATGTTTGCCTATGTGTAAAACCTTGAATTACATAAGGTGAAGTGAAAAACACGCGTATTTTAACTTTCCTTTAAAAAATTAAATGAGTTTTTTCACATTAGTGAATTCTTCCAAAGTACTGCTCAGGACTGCGTACATTCATGTTTGCCTGTGTGCACAACGTGGCATTACATAAGTTGAAGTGAAAACAACCCGTTTTTTAACTTTCCTTTTAAAATTAAATGACTTTTTTTCACATTAGTAAATTATTCCACAATACTGCTCAGGACTGCGTTACTTCATGTTTGCCTATGTGCAAAACCTTGAATTACATAAGGTGAAGTGAAAAACACCCGTATTTTAACTTTCCTTCAAAAATTAAATGACTTTTTTGACATTCGTGAATTCTTCCAAAGTACTGCACAGTTCTGCGTAAATTCATGTTTGCCTTTGTGCAAAACGTGGCAATACATAAGTTGAAGTGAAAACAACCCGTATTTTAACTTTCCTTTTAAAATGAAATGACTTTTTTCACATTAGTGAATTATTCCACAATACTGCTCAGGACTGTGTAAATTCATGTTTGCCTGTTTGCAAAAAGTGGGATTACATAAGGTGAAGTGAAAACAACCCGTATTTTAACTTTCCTTTTAAAATTAAATGACTTTTTTCACATGAGTAAATTATTCCACAATACTGCTCAGGACTGCGTTACTTCATGTTTGCCTATGTGTAAAACCTTGAATTACATAAGGTGAAGTGAAAAACACGCGTATTTTAACTTTCCTTTAAAAATTAAATGAGTTTTTTCACATTCGTGAATTCTTCCAAAGTACTGCTCAGGACTGCGTACATTCATGTTTGCCTGTGTGCACAACGTGGCATTACATAAGTTGAAGTGAAAACAACCCGTATTTTAACTTTCCTTCAAAAATTAAATGACTTTTTTCACATTCGTGAATTCTTCCAAAGTACTGCACAGTTCTGCGGAAATTCATGTTTGCCTGTGTGCAAAAAGTGGGATTACAGAAGGGGAAGTGTAAACAACCAGTTTTTTAACATTCCTTTTAAAATGAAATGACTTTTTTCACATCAGTGCCCTTTTGCCAAAACAGCTGTTTCAGACTGAGGGAAGATGGGTTTTGACCAAAGTGTGTTTGATTCCACCCTACTGCACAGGACTGTTTAAATTCATGTTTGCTTTGCTACGTGGAATTACTGCACAGGACTGCGTACGTTCATATTTGCCTATGTGCAGAACTTTGAATTACATAAGATGAAGTGAAAAACACCCATATTTTAACTTTCCTTCAAAATTAAATGACTTTTTTCACATTAGTGAATTATTCCACAATACTGCTCAGGACTGTGTAAATTCATGTTTGCCTGTGTGCAAAACCTTGAATTACATAAGGCAAAGTGAAAACACCCGTATTTTAACTTTCCTTCAAAAATGAAATGACTTTTTTTCACATTAGTGAATTATTCCACAATACTGCACAGGACTGCGTACATTCATGTTTGCCTATGTGCAGAACTTGAATTACATAAGATGAAGTGAAAAACACCCATATTTTAACTTTCCTTCAAAAAATTAAATGACTTTTTTCACATTAGTGAATTATTCCACAATACTGCTCAGGACTGTGTAAATTTATGTTTGCCTGTGTGCAAAAAGTGGGATTACATAAGGTGAAGTGAAAACAACCCCGTATTTTGACTTTCCTTTTAAAATTAAATGACTTTTTCACATGAGTAAATTATTCCACAATACTGCTCAGGACTGCGTTACTTCATGTTTGCCTTGTGTAAAACCTTGAATTACATAAGGTGAAGTGAAAAACACCCGTATTTTAACTTTCCTTCAAAAAATTAAATGACTTTTTTCACATTCGTGAATTCTTCCAAAGTACTGCACAGTTCTGCGTAAATTCATGTTTGCCTTTGTGCAAAACGTGGCAATACATAAGTTGAAGTGAAAACAACCCGTATTTTAACTTTCCTTTTAAAATGAAATGACTTTTTTTCACATTAGTGAATTCTTCCACAATACTGCTCAGGACTGCGTACATTCATGTTTGCCTGTGCGCAAAACGTGGAATTACATAAGGCGAAGTGAAAAACACCCGTATTTTAACTTTCCTTTAAAAATTAAATGACTTTTTCACATTAGTGAATTATTCCACAATACTGCTCAGGACTGTGTAAATTCATGTTTGCCTGTGGGCACAACGTGGCATTACATAAGTTGAAGTGAAAACAACCCGTTTTTTAACTTTCCTTTTAAAATTAAATGACTTTTTTCACATGAGTAAATTATTCCACAGTACTGCTCAGGACTGCGTTACTTCATGTTTGCCTATGTGCAAAACCTTGAATTACATAAGGTGAAGTGAAAAACACTCGTATTTTAACTTTCCTTCAAAATTAAATTATTTTTTCACATTCCTGAATTCTTCCAAAGTACTGCACAGTTCTGCGTAAATTCATGTTTGCCTTTGTGCAAAACGTGGCAATACATAAGTTGAAGTGAAAACAACCCGTATTTTAACTTTCCTTTTAAAATGAAATGACTTTTTTCACATTAGTGAATTCTTCCACAATACTGCTCAGGACTGCGTACATTCATGTTTGCCTGTGCGCAAAACGTGGAATTACATAAGGCTGAAGTGAAAAACACCCGTATTTTAACTTTCCTTCAAAAATTAAATGACTTTTTCACATGAGTAAATTATTCCACAATACTGCTCAGGACTGCGTTACTTCATGTTTGCCTATGTGTAAAACCTTGAATTACATAAGGTGAAGTGAAAAACACGCGTATTTTAACTTTCCTTTAAAAATTAAATGATTTTTTCACATTAGTGAATTCTTCCAAAGTACTGCTCAGGACTGCGTACATTCATGTTTGCCTGTGTGCACAACGTGGCATTACATAAGTTGAAGTGAAAAACACCCGTATTTTAACTTTCCTTCAAAATTAAATGACTTTTTCACATTCGTGAATTCTTCCAAAGTACTGCACAGTTCTGCGTAAATTCATGTTTGCCTTTGTGCAAAACGTGGCAATACATAAGTTGAAGTGAAAACAACCCGTATTTTAACTTTCCTTTTAAAATGAAATGACTTTTTTCACATTAGTGAATTCTTCCACAATACTGCTCAGGACTGCATACATTCATGTTTGCCTGTGCGCAAAACGTGGAATTACATAAGGCGAAGTGAAAACACCCGTATTTTAACTTTCCTTTAAAAATTAAATGAGTTTTTTTCACATTAGTGAATTATTCCACAATACTGCTCAGGACTGTGTAAATTAATCTTTGCCTGTGTGCAAAAACTGGGATTACATAAGGTGAAGTGAAAACAACCCGTATTTTAACTGTCCTTTTAAAATTAAATGACTTTTTTCACATGAGTAAATTATTCCACAATACTGCTCAGGACTGTGTAAATTCATGTTTGCCTGTGTGCAAAACCTTGAATTACATAAGGTGAAGTGAAAAACACCCGTATTTTAACTTTCCTTCAAAAATTAAATTACTTTTTTCACATTCCTGAATTCTTCCAAAGTACTGCACAGTTCTGCGTAAATTCATGTTTGCCTTTGTGCAAAACGTGGCAATACATAAGTTGAAGTGAAAAAACAACCCGGATTTTAACTTTCATTTTAAAATGAAATGACTTTTTCACATTAGTGAATTCTTCCACAATACTGTACAGGACTGCGTACATTCATGTTTGCCTGTGCGCAAAACGTGGAATTACATAAGGTGAAGTGAAAAACACCCGTATTTTAACTTTCCTTTTAAAATTAAATGACTTTTTTCACATGAAAAATTATTCCACAGTACTGCACAGTTCTGCGTAAATTCATGTTTGCCTGTGTGCAAAACGTGGCAATACATAAGTTGAAGTGAAAACAACCCGTATTTTAACTTTCCTTTTAAAATGAAATGACTTTTTTCACATTAGTGAATTCTTCCACAATACTGCTCAGGACTGCGTACATTCATGTTCGCCTGTGCGCAAAAACGTAGAATTACATAAGGTAAAGTGAAAAACACCCGTATTTTAACTTTCCTTCAAAAATTAAATGACTTTTTTTCACATTAGTGAATTATTCCACAATACTGCTCAGGACTGTGTAAATTCATGTTTGCCTGTGTGCAAAAAGTGGGATTACATAAGGTGAAGTGAAAATAACCTGTTTTTTAACTTTCCTTTAAAAAATTAAATGAATTTTTTCACATTAGTGAATTCTACCAAAGTACTGCACAGTTCTGCGTAAATTCATGTTTGCCTGTGTGCAAAACGTGGAATTACATAAGGTGAAGTGAAAATAACCTGTTTTTTAACGTTCATTTTAAAATTATACGAGTTTCTTCACATTGGTGAATTATTCCACAGTACTGCACAGTCCTGCGTAACTTCATGTTTGCTTTTGTGCAAAACGTTGAATTACATAAAGTGAAGTGAAGAACACCCGTATTTTAACTTTCCTTTTAAAATTATATGACTTTTTTTCACATTTGTGAATTATTCCACAATACTGCTCAGGACTGTGTAAATTCATGTTTGCCTATGTGAAAACCTTGGATTACATAAGCTGAAGTGAAAAACACCCGTATTTTACCTTTACTTTTAAAATTAAATGACTTTTTTCACATCAGTGCCCTTTTGCCAAAACAGCTGTGTCAGACTGAGGGAAGATGGGTTTTGACCAAAGTGTGTTTGATTCCACCCTACTGCACAGGAAAGCTTAAATTCATGTTTGCTTTGCTACGTGGAATTACTGCACAGGACTGCGTACGTTCATGTTTGCCTATGTGCAGAACTTTGAATTACATAAGGTGAAATGAAAAACACCCGTGTTTTAACTTTCCTTCAAAATTAAATGACTTTTTCACATTAGTAAATTATTCCACAATACTGCTCAGGACCGTGTAAATTCATGTTTGCCTGTGTGCAAAAAGTGGGATTACATAAGGTGAAGTGAAAACAACCCGTTTTTTAACTTTCCTTTTAAAATGAAATGACTTTTTTCACATTAGTGAATGATTCCATACTACTGCACAGTTCTGCGTAAATTCATGTTTGCCTGTGTGCAAAACGTGGAATTACATAAGGTGAAGTGAAAATAACCTGTTTTTTAACTTTCCTTTAAAAATTAAATGACGTTTTTCACATTAGTGAATGATTCCACAATACTGCACAGTTCTGCGTAAATTCATGTTTGCCTGTGTGCAAAAAGTGGGATTACATAAGGTGAAGTGAAGACAACCCGTTTTTTAACTTTCCTTTTAAAATGAAATGACTTTTTCACATGAGTAAATTATTCCACAATACTGCTCAGGACTGCGTTACTTCATGTTTGCCTATGTGCAAAACCTTGAATTACATAAGGTGAAGTGAAAAACACCCGTATTTTAACTTTCCTTCAAAAATTAAATGACTTTTTTCACATTAGTGAATTCTTCCAAAGTACTGCACAGTTCTGCGTAAATTCATGTTTGCCTGTGTGCAAAACTTGGCAATACATAAGTCGAAGTGAAAACAACCCGTATTTTAACTTTCCTTTTAAAATGAAATGACTTTTTTGACATTAGTGAATTCTTCCACAATACTGCTCAGGACTGCGTACATTCATGTTTGCCTGTGCGCAAAACGTGGAATTACATAAGGTGAAGTGAAAAACACCCGTATTTTAACTTTCCTTTAAAAATTAAATGAGTTATTTCACATTAGTGAATTCTTCCAAAGTACTGCTCAGGACTGCGTACATTCATGTTTGCCTGTGTGCACAACGTGGCATTACATAAGTTGAAGTGAAAACAACCCGTTTTTTAACTTTCCTTTTAAAATTAAATGACTATTTTCACATGAGTAAATTATTCCACAGTACTGCACAGTTCTGCGTAAATTCATGTTTGCCTGTGTGCAAAACGTGGCAATACATAAGTTGAAGTGAAAACAACCCGTATTTTAACTTTCCTTTTAAAATGAAATGACTTTTTTCACATTAGTGAATTCTTCCACAATACTGCTCAGGACTGCGTACATTCATATTCGCCTGTGCGCAAAACGTGGAATTACATAAGGCGAAGTGAAAAACACCCGTATTTTAACTTTCCTTCAAAAATTAAATGACTTTTTTCACATTAGTGAATTATTCCACAATACTGCTCAGGACTGTGTAAATTCATGTTTGCCTGTGTGCAAAAAGTGGGATTACATAAGGTGAAGTGAAAACAACCCGTATTTTAACTTTCCTTTTAAAATTAAATGACTTTTTCACATGAGTAAATTATTCCACAATACTGCTCAGGACTGCGTTACGTCATGTTTGCCTATGTGTAAAACCTTGAATTACATAAGGTGAAGTGAAAAACACGCGTATTTTAACTTTCCTTTAAAAATTAAATGAGTTTTTTCACATTAGTGAATTCTTCCAAAGTACTGCTCCAGGACTGCGTACATTCATGTTTGCCTGTGTGCACAACGTGGCATTACATAAGTTGAAGTGAAAACAACCCGTTTTTTAACTTTCCTTTTAAAATTAAATGACTTTTTCACATTAGTAAATTATTCCACAATACTGCTCAGGACTGCGTTACTTCATGTTTGCCTATGTGCAAAACCTTGAATTACATAAGGTGAAGTGAAAAACACCCGTATTTTAACTTTCCTTCAAAAATTAAATGACTTTTTCACATTAGTGAATTATTCCACAATACTGCTCAGGACTGTGTAAATTCATGTTTGCCTGTGTGCAAAAAGTGGGATTACATAAGGTGAAGTGAAAACAACCCGTATTTTAACTTTCCTTTTAAAATTAAATGACTTTTTTCACGAGTAAATTATTCCACAATACTGCTCAGGACTGCGTTACGTCATGTTTGCCTATGTGTAAAACCTTGAATTACATAAGGTGAAGTGAAAAACACGCGTATTTTAACTTTCCTTTTAAAATTAAATGACTTTTTTCACATGAGTAAATTATTCCACAGTACTGCACAGTTCTGCGTAAATTCATGTTTGCCTGTGTGCAAAACGTGGCAATACATACGTTGACGTGAAAACAACCCGTATTTTAACTTTCCTTTTAAAATGAAATGACTTTTTTCACATTAGTGAATTCTTCCACAATACTGCTCAGGACTGCATACATTCATGTTTGCCTGTGCGCAAAACGTGGAATTACATAAGGCGAAGTGAAAAACACCCGTATTTTAACTTTCCTTTAAAAATTAAATTAGTTTTTTCACATTAGTGAATTCTTCCAAAGTACTGCTCAGGACTGCGTACATTTATCTTTGCCTGTGCGCAAAACGTGGAATTACATAAGGTGAAGTGAAAAACACCCGTATTTTAACTTTCCCTTTAAAATGAAATGACTTTTTTCACATTAGTGAATTCTTCCAAAGTACTGCTCCGGACTACGTAAATTCATGTTTGCCTGCGTGCACAACATGGCATTACATAAGTTGAAGTGAAAACAACCCGGTTTTTAACTTTCCTTTTAAAATTAAATGACTTTTTTCACATGAGTAAATTATTCCACAGTACTGCACAGTTCTGCGGAAATTCATGTTTGCCTGTGTGCAAAAAGTGGGATTACATAAGGGGAAGTGTAAACAACCAGTTTTTTAACTTTCCCTTTAAAATGAAATGACTTTTTTCACATTAGTGCCCTTTTGCCAAAACAGCTGTTTCAGACTGAGGGAAGATGGGTTTTGACCAAAGTGTGTTTGACTCCACCCTACTGCACAGGACTGTTTAAATTCATGTTTGCTTTACTACGTGGAATTACTGCACAGGACTGCGTACTGTTGGATTGCATTAGCTCTAGCCTACTATTTGCTAATCCGCGTGTTCGTTAAATGAAGATCTCGAGAAAATAACTGCCAATTTAAAAATGTATTTGACAATAGAACCAATTCAGGATACAAATATTACAGAGCTCCGGGCCAGATCATATCCCTAAAACAACAGAGTTGAATGTCAGGGCATGAAGTCTGACTACCTAACTATCCCTTGACCCAGTCTTTTATACAACACAGATGTAAATTTAATGTCCTTGAAGTCCAATCCGGTTCTCCTGGTTCGATGATCTCGTCCTCTTCCTCCAATCCTGGTAGATGTTGGTGTCCGTCCTTCCTCCAGCGTCTCCCCCGATGGCCAGTTGAAGAGTTCATCTTCTCCCTGCAGATAGACCTTACCACCCCCAGCAAGATGTCCTGCTTTCTAATGAATATTTTACCACCCTTTGTTTTGCTGGTTCCTGAGCTCCCCACTATCTAAACCATCACACCCTGTCGAAAACGTCCCTACTCTTTGTTACCATGAATAAATAAGTCCCCCATGCTTGACTTCTAAGAGAAGACCAGAACAAATGGTAAACCTTATGATAATCAAATAGTGACACTCTACAGTACATTCATGTTTGCCTATGTGCACAACTTCAAATTACATAAGGTGAAGTGAAAAACACCCGTATTTTAACTTTCCTTCGAAAATTAAATGACTTTTTTCACATTAGTGAATTCTTCCAAAGTACTGCTCAGGACTGCATACATTCATGTTTACCTGTGTGCACAACTTGGCATTACATAAGTTGAAGTGAAAACAACCCGTTTTTTAACTTTCCTTTTAAAATTAAATGACTTTTTTCACATGAGTAAATTATTCCACAGTACTGCACAGTTCTGCGTAAATTCAGGTTTGCCTGTGTGCAAAACCTGGCAATACATAAGTTGAAGTGAAAACAACCCGTATTTTAACTTTCCTTTTAAAATTAAATCACTTTTTTCACATTAGTGAATGATTCCATAGTACTGCACAGTTCTGCATAAATTCATGTTTGCCTGTGTGCACAACGTGGCATTACATAAGGTGAAGTGAAAATAACCTGTTTTTTAACTTTCCTTTAAAAATTAAATGAGTTCTTTCACATTAGTGAATTCTTCCAAAGTACTGCACAGTTCTGCATAAATTCATGTTTGCCTGTGTGCAAAACGTGGAATTACATAAGGTGAAGTGAAAATAACCTGTTTTTTAACGTTCATTTTAAAATTATACGAGTTTCTTCACATTGGTGAATTATTCCACAGTACTGCACAGTCCTGCGTAACTTCATGTTTGCTTTTGTGCAAAACGTTGAATTACATAAAGTGAAGTGAAGAACACCCGTATTTTAGCTTTCCTTTTAAAATTATATGACTTTTTCACATTTGTGAATTATTCCACAATACTGCTCAGGACTGTGTAAATGTATGTTTGCCTATGTGAAAACCTTGGATTTCATAAGATGAAGTGAAAAACACCCGTATTTTACCTTTACTTTTAAAATTAAATGACTTTTTCACATCAGTGCCCTTTTGCCAAAACAACTGTGTCAGACTGAGGGAAGATGGGTTTTGACCAAAGTGTGTTTGATTCCACCCTACTGCACAGGACTGCTTAAATTCATGTTTGCTTTGCTACGTGGAATTACTGCACAGGACTGCGTACGTTCATGTTTGCCTATGTGCAGAACTTTGAATTACATAAGGTGAAATGAAAAACACCCGTATTTTAACTTTCCTTCAAAATTTAAATGACTTTTTTCACATTAGTAAATTATTCCACAATACTGCTCAAGACTGTGTAAATTCATGTTTGCCTGTGTGCAAAAAGTGGGATTACATAAGGTGAAGTGAAAACAACCCGTTTTTTAACTTTCCTTTTAAAATGAAATGACTTTTTTCACATTAGTGAATGATTCCATAGTACTGCACAGTTCTGCGTAAATTCATGTTTGCCTGTGTGCAAAACGTGGAATTACATAAGGTGAAGTGAAAATAACCTGTTTTTTAACTTTCCTTTAAAAATTAAATGAGTTTTTTCACATTAGTGAATGATTCCACAATACTGCACAGTTCTGCGTAAATTCATCTTTGCCTGTGTGCAAAAAGTGGGATTACATAAGGTGAAGTGAAAAACACCCGTATTTTAACTTTCCTTCAAAAATTAAATGACTTTTTTCACATTAGTGAATTCTTCCAAAGTACTGCACAGTTCTGCGTAAATTCATGTTTGCCTGGGTGCAAAACGTGGCAGTACATAAGTTGAAGTGAAAACAACCCGTATTTTAACTTTCATTTTAAAATGAAATGACTTTTTTCACATTAGTGAATTCTTCCACAATACTGCTCAGGACTTCGTACATTCATGTTTGCCTATGCGCAAAACGTGGAATTACATAAGGTGAAGTGAAAAACACCCGTATTTTAACTTTCCTTTAAAAATTAAATGAGTTATTTCACATTAGTGAATTCTTCCAAATTACTGCTCAGGACTGCGTACATTCATGTTTGCCTGTGTGCACAACGTGGCATTACATAAGTTGAAGTGAAAACAACCCGTTTTTTAACTTTCCTTTTAAAATTAAATGACTTTTTCACATGAGTAAATTATTCCACAGTACTGCACAGTTCTGCGTAAATTCATGTTTGCCTGTGTGCAAAACGTGGCAATACATAAGTTGAAATGAAAACAACCCGTATTTTAACTTTCCTTTTAAAATGAAATGACTTTTTTCACATTAGTGAATTCTTCCACAATACTGCTCAGGACTGCGTACATTCATGTTTCGCCTGTGCGCAAAACGTGGAATTACATAAGGTGAAGTGAAAAACACCCGTATTTTAACTTTCCTTCAAAAAATTAAATGACTTTTTTCACATTAGTGAATTATTCCACAATACTGCTCAGGAGTGTGTAAATTCATGTTTGCCTGTGTGCAAAAAGTGGGATTACATAAGGTGAAGTGAAAACAACCCGTTTTTTAACTTTCCTTCAAAAAATGAAATGACTTTTTCACATTAGTGAATGATTCCATAGTACTGCACAGTTCTGCGTAAATTCATGTTTGCCTGTGTGCAAAACGTGGAATTACATAAGGTGAAGTGAAAATAACCTGTTTTTTAACTTTCCTTTAAAAATTAAATGAGTTTTTTCACATTAGTGAATTCTTCAAAGGACTGCACAGTTCTGCGTAAATTCATGTTTGCCTGTGTGCAAAAACGTGGCAATACATAAGTTGAAGTGAAGACAACCCGTATTTTAACTTTCCTTTTAAAATGAAATGACTTTTTTCACAATTGTGAATTCTTCCACAATACTGCTCAGGACTGCGTACATTCATTTTTGCCTGTGCGCAAAACGTGGAATTACATAAGGTGAAGTGAAAAACAACCGTTTTTTAACTTTCCTTTTAAAATTAAATGACTTTTTTCACATGAGTAAATTATTCCACAGTACTGCACAGTTCTGCGTAAATTCATGTTTGCCTGTGTGCAAAACGTGGCAATACATACGTTGACGTGAAAACAACCCGTATTTTAACTTTCCTTTTAAAATGAAATGAGTTTTTTCACATTAGTGAAGTCTTCCACAATACTGCTCAGGACTGCGTACATTCATGTTTGCCTGTGCGCAAAACGTGGAATTACATAAGGTGAAGTGAAAAACACCCGTACTTTCCTTTTAAAATGAAATGACTTTTTTCACATTAGTGAATGATTCCATAGTACTACACAGTTCTGCGTAAATTCATGTTTGCCTGTGTGCAAAACGTGGAATTACATAAGGTGAAGTGAAAAAAAATGTTTTTTAACTTTCCTTTAAAAATGAAATGACTTTTTTCACATTAGTGAATGATTCCATAGTACTGCACAGTTCTGCGTAAATTCATGTTTGCCTGTGTGCAAAACGTGGAATTACATAAGGTGAAGTGAAAATAACCTGTTTTTTAACTTTCCTTTAAAAATTAAATGAGTTTTTTCACATTAGTGAATTCTTCGAAAGGACTGCACAGTTCTGCGTAAATTCATGTTTGCCTGTGTGCAAAACGTGGCAATACATAAGTTGAAGTGAAGACAACCCGTATTTTAACTTTCCTTTTAAAATGAAATGACTTTTTTCACATTTGTGAATTCTTCCACAATACTGCTCAGGACTGCGTACATTCATTTTTGCCTGTGCGCAAAACGTGGAATTACATAAGGTGAAGTGAAAAACAACCGTATTTTAACTTTCCTTTTAAAATTAAATGACTTTTTTCACATGAGTAAATTATTCCACAGTACTGCACAGTTCTGCGTAAATTCATGTTTGCCTGTGTGCAAAACGTGGCAATACATAAGTTGAAGTGAAAACAACCCGTATTTTAACTTTCCTTTTAAAATGAAATGACTTTTTTCACATTAGTGAATTCTTCCACAATACTGCTCAGGACTGCGTACATTCATGTTTGCCTGTGCGCAAAACGTGGAATTACATAAGGTGAAGTGAAAAACAACCGTATTTTAACTTTCCTTTAAAAATTAAATGAGTTTTTTCACATTAGTGAATTCTTCCAAAGTACTGCTCAGGACTGCGTAAATTCATGTTTGCCTTTGTACAAAACGTGGAATTACATCAGGTGAAGTGAAAATAACCTGTTTTTTAACGTTCATTTTAAAATTATATGAGTTTCTTCACATTGGTGAATTTTTCCACAGTACTGCACAGTCCTGCGTAACTTCATGTTTGCTTTTGTGCAAAACGTTGAATTACATAATGTGAAGTGAAAAACACCCGTATTTTAACTTTCCTTTTAAAATTATATGACTTTTTTCACATTCGTGAATTATTCCACAATACTGCTCAGGACTGCGTACATTCATGTTTGCCTGTATGCAAAACGTGGAATTACATAAGGTGAAGTGAAAATAACCTGTTTTTTAACGTTCATTTTAAAATTATACGAGTTTCTTCACAATGGTGAATTATTCCACAGTACTGCTCAGTCCTGCGTAACTTCATGTTTGCTTTTGTGCAAAACGTTGAATTACATAATGTGAAGTGAAGAACACCCGTATTTCAACTTTCCTTTTAAAATTATATGACTTTTTCACATTAGTGAATTATTCCACAATACTGCTCAGGACTGTGTAAATGTATGTTTGCCTATGTGAAAACCTTGGATTACATAAACTGAAGTGAAAAACACCCGTATTTTACCTTTACTTTTAAAATTAAATGACTTTTTCACATCAGTGCCCTTTTGCCAAACAGCTGTTTCAGACTGAGGGAAGATGGGGTTTGACCAAAGTGTGTTTGATTCCACCCTACTGCACAGGACTGCTTAAATTCATGTTTGCTTTGCTACGTGGAATTACTGCACAGTAATGCAAGTGGAATTACTGCTCAGTAATGTAGTAATTCAACACGTTGAATTACATAATGTTAAGTGAAAAACACCCGTATTTTATCTTTCCTTTTAAAATTAAATGACTTTTTTCACATTAGTACACTTTTGCCAAAACAGCTGTTTCAGACCGAGGGAAGATGGGTTTTGACCAAAGTGTGCTTGATTCCACCCTACTGCACAGGACTGCTTAAATTCATGTTTGCTTTGCTACGTGGAATTACTGCACAGGACTGCGTACGTTCATGTTTGCCTATGTGCAAAACCTTGAATTACAGAAGGTGAAATGAAAAACACCCGTATTTTAACTTTCCTTTAAAAATTAAATGATTTTTTTCACATTAGTGAATTATTCCACAGTACTGCACAGTTCTGCGTAACTTCATGTTTGCTTATATGCCAAACCTTGAATTACATAAGGTGAAGTGAAAATAACCTGTTTTTTAAATTTCCTTTTAAAAATTAAATCACTTTTTTCACATTAGTGCACTTTTGCCAAAACAGCTGTTTCAGACCGAGATAAGGTGGTTTTTGACAAAGTGTGTTTTATTCCACAGTACTGCGCAGGACTGCGTAAATTCATGTTTGCTTGTGTGTACAATGTTGAATTACATAAGGAGAAGTGAAAAAAAACAGTTATTTAACTTTCATTTTAAAGTTATATGACTTTTTCATATTAGTGTATTATTCCACAGTACTGCACAGGACTGCGTAAATTCATGTTTGCCTTTGTGCAAAACGTGGGATTACATAAAGTGAAGTTAAAACAACCCGTTTTTTTAACTTTCCTTTTAAAATTAAATTACTTTTTTCACATTAGTGCACTTTTGCCAAAACAGCTGTTTCAGAAGGTGGGTTTTGACCAAAGTGTGTTTTATTCCACAGTACTGAACAGGACTGCGGGAGAGCAGAAGGAGAGGAGAGGAGAGGAGAGGAGAGGGGAGAGGAGAGGAGAGGAGAGGAGAGGAGAGGAGAGGAGAGGGAAAGAGAGGCACAGAAACACACACAAAAATACAAAACACACTATACAACGGGTCAGCGGGTCAGCGGGCCAGAGGTCATCATGCAGCTCCGAAGGCGGCGATACCTGTAAGTAAATGTGTGTGGGGGGGGGGGGTTGGTGAAGAGGATTGGTCCGGGTACAGAACCTTGAGGAACTCCATGGCTAACCCTACTGTATGAAGAGGGAATGGTGAGCTGTGGTGAGCTCTAAAGCCTAACTGAATCTCAAACAGGCTGTTCCTCTGTAGGTGCTCCAGTAACTGAGTCACCACCACCTTCTCAAGAATTTTAGAAATAAAAGGAAGGTTGGATATTGGCCGATGATTTGCTAATACTTCAGGATCCAGTGATGGTTTTTAAGCAAAGGCTTAATCACTGCCACCTTGTAGGACCGGGGTACATAACCTGCGTAGGACTGCCTATCAATGGTAAAACATCCTTCACCACTAAGGGAAGAAGGGATACGTGGGTCTAAAGCACGAAATGACTTTAGACCCACTCTGGTGTGAGCACATGCTGTGCAGTAGAGCTGCGTCGAACAACTGGGGAGGGGGATGTGCAACATCATAACTCTTTGTTAATTTGGCCACAGTGCTGAAAAGAAACCTGTGGTTGCTCTTATTTTCCTCAATTAAAGAAGAAAAATAAGCTGTTCTAGCCTTGCGAAGGGCCTTTTGTAAACTAATAGTCTTTCCAGGCTACATGATAGCTGTCTATTTTACAAGAATGCCACTTTCTTTCTAATCTTCGCACTTTCTGCTTGAGGGTCCTGATATGTGAATTATACCAGGGGGCACACCTCCTCTGATTTACTATTTTCTTTTTCAGGTGGGTAACAGAATCAAGCATGATTCTCAGTGAGGCTGCTGCACCTTCAGCAATAGAGTCAACCTCTGCAGGGCTAAGATTATAATGATTGATCCCTGGGGAAACACATGGTGGTCCTGGGATTAGCACAGGGATCACTTTCTTAAACTTAGGTACAGCATTATCTGAAAGACATCTACTATAGTAAGACTTTGTTCTGAGCATAGAAGAATCCTTAATTATAAATGTAAAAGTGATCAACGAATGGTCTGACAGGAGTGGGTTCTGAGGGAACACTGACACATGTTCTACCTCAACACCATAAGTCAGAACTAGATCTAGGGTGTGGTTGAAGGTATGAGTTGGTTGGTTTATCTGATGGAGGAAACCAACTGACTCAAGTAATGACATGAAGTCATTTCTAAAGCTGTCATCTACAATGTCTACATGGATATTAAAGTCTCCAATGATAATGACTTTGTCTGTTCTAAGGACAAAGTCAGATAAGAAATCAGAGAACTCTGATTGGAACTGTGACTGTGGCCAGCAGGGGGCTGATATACAACTACAAACAAAAGTGGCTTTTCTGCCTTCCAGTTCAGATGGTGTGAGCACATGCTGTGCAGTAGAGCTGCGTCGAACAACTGGGGAGGGGGATGTCTCAGCCATTCACTTCTGGCACCAGCAAGATAGGTGCGAGCGCATGCTGTGCAGGCGCCCTGTGTCCACGCCTTGGAGGCTATATAAGTTCCGAAATTTGTACGCATAGGTAGAGATCTCTCTGCATGCTTCCATGCATGTATCATGACCGACTGACTGAATAAACCATCTCCTACACAGTAACTTAGACTTGTCTTCTGATTCCCCTAGGTCGCCCCTTCCACCTCTACCCACCCCAGATGACCTTGACCTGCCAGAAGGACTCCACCCAACAACCTCAGAGACGGCCTGTGGGGTGAGCCCAAGAAGATCTTTCTCCCCTCTGGCCACCAGGGGATGAGAGAAGGGGACAACAGGCCCTTGGTACCCACCTTCACCATGCCATTGGTACAAGTGGGAGGCCCTCAGGGCAACCCAATGTACGAAGGCTATAAACCGACTATGAATGTGAGTATATAACGGGTTATAAAAGGCTAAGATATGAACTATAAATATTATGAACAGTATGATTGTATGTACAGTGGTAGTGCAGTATTGGAAATATTTACAGTAGTGCAGGTTAAATTAGTTACAGGACATAAGGACGTAAGGAGCCCTGCGATTGGCTGGCGACCAGTCCAGGGTGTACCCTGCCTCCGCCCGTTGCTCTGGGATAGGCTCCAGTCCCCCGCGACCCTCAGTGGAGGAACAAGCGGTAGAAAATGGATGGATGGAAGGACGTAAGGTCCTGGTAAATTGTAAATGACGGTTCAGTCCATGTGCTATTGTTGTGTGTATGAGAATACAGTCTGTCATTGTTGTGAGTGTGGGTGGCTGTGGGTGTCTGTGTTTTTCAGTCCATAGTGTCCATGTGGTTCATCTGTCAGGAGGCCGAGTTCAGGAGTGTGACAGCCATGGGGAAGAAGCTGTTCCGGTTTGGTAAGCTAATGTTAAGCTAGTTAATAGTATACTATAATAATTTGTACATGCAAAAGATGACAACAACTGTATGCTGTGATATTTACAGAATGTTTATTCTAGTAAGCATGTTATTACTGCTATAAGCTAATCGCTAATGAGCCTTTACGCTAACTCGCGCTAGCGTAATAACCTATTTTATGTAGCATCTCAGGCTACCTTTAGCCAGCGTTCCTGTGCATGTAAAATGTTAATTTTTACTGGTAAATACTGGTTTTGTGTTGTATAATTTAGTGATTTTGATTCAGTATAATTCATTTAGACTATATGTGCAACTAATTGATTACTACCCAGTGACAATTTTATATAACTTTTTCATTGTAGATTTATTTCAGCTTTATGTCCTGTGGTCACAGTTATTAAAAATAAAAGAACATCAGAGACGGATAGAGAAGGGCAGAAGAAGGGGAAGGGTGAGTTTCTGCTTGGGCTTAACTTAACTTTCCTTACTTTCAATTGCATTCATTGCCTTCTGTCATTGCTCTCTCTGGCAGTTATCACATTCGTTTTTCCCAACATTTCAACTTTCTTTCATAATTATCATCGCATGCAATTCTTTGCTGATACTTTCTTCTTGCTCATCATCTCATTCTTTTTCTTTTGCATGTATAATGTTAATGCATTTAGTGATTTTGATTCAGTATAATTCATTTAGACTATATGTGCAACTAATTGATTACTACCCAGTGACAATTTTATATAACTTTTCATTTTAGATTTATTTCAGCTTTATGTCCTGTGGTCACAGTTATTAAAAATAAAAGAACATCATAAATAACCACGAGTTATTACTTCCGTGTGCTTCCTGTGGGCCTTTTCGGAGGGCCAAGACTCAAAAATCCGAACAGAGACGAGGGAAGCTTTACAGCACAGAGAGTGGACGGTGGGCCTGGCAGGGCAGCAGCTGTCTTTGCCGCTTCATCTCCATGAGCGTTACCTGCAGATACAGGGTCAGAAAGATTAGTGTGAGCGGTGAGAGGAGTGAGAGACAGTCCCGTACCACGATAACTGTGGCCGTTGCCGGGACATCGGTAAAGTGTGACATCGAGTGAACTTGAAGTGATGTAGAATACTGTACATATGGGTCAGATGTGTCCTCCCAATCACTGGCGAGTCGACACAGCTTAATCCAAGGTCCGAGGTCGTTCCGATGATCTTCTGGCCCCTTTGACAAGGAGATGTGGGGGAGTAGTGGACGGAACATCAAACAGTTCACAGACACACACAGACAAGTTGACAGACACAGCGCATAGGATGCCAGTACATAGTATGTGTGGTTAAGTGAACTGAGGCTTGTGCTTGGAAAAAGCTCAAAAAAGTCATATAATTTAAAAATGAAAGTTAAAAAACAGGTTATTTTCACTTCACCTTATTTAATTCAAGGTTTTGCACATAAGTAAACATGGAGTTACGCAGTCCTGTGCAGTACTGTGGAATAATTCACTATTGTGAAAAAAGTCATAATTTTAAAATGAAAGTTAAATAACGTTTTTTTTTCCCTTCACCTTATGTAATTCAACGTTTTACACATAATCAAACATGAATTTATGCAGTCCTGTGCAGCACTGTGGAATAAAACACACTTTGTCAAAAACCACCTCATCTCGGTCTGAAACAGCTGTTTTGGCAAAAGTGCACTAATGTGAAAAAGTGATTTAATTTTAAAAGGAAAGTTAAAAAACGGGTTGTTTTCACTTCATCTTATGTAATTCAACATTCTGCACGTCAGCAAACATGAATTTACGCAGTCCTGTGCAGTACTGTGGAATAATTCACTAATGTGAAAAAGTCATATAACTTTAAAATGAAAGTTAAATAACTGTTTTTTTTCACTTCTCCTTATGTAATTCAACATTGTACACACAAGCAAACATGAATTTACGCAGTCCTGAGCAGTGCTGTGGAATAAAACACACTTTGTCAAAAACCACCTTATCTCGGTCTGAAACGGCTGTTTTGGCAAAAGTGCACTAATGTGAAAAAAGTGATTTAATTTGCAAAGGAAAGTTAAAAAACAGGATGTTTTCAGTTTATCTTATGTAATTCAACATTCTGCACGTAAGCAAACATGAATTTACGCAGTCCTGTGCAGTACTGTGTAATAATTCACTAATGTGAAAAAAGTCATATAACTTTAAAATGAAAGTTAAATAACTGTTTTTTTTCACTTCTCCTTATGTAATTCAACATTGTACACACAGGAAAACATGAATTTACGCAGTCCTGCGCAGTACTGTGGAATAAAACACACTTTGTCAAAAACCACCTTATCTCGGTCTGAAACAGCTGTTTTGGCAAAAGTGCACTAATGTGAAAAAAGTGATTTAATTTAAAAGGAAAGTTAAAAACGGGATGTTTTCACTTCATCTTATGTAATTAAACATTCTGCACGTCAGCAAACATGAATTTACGCAGTCCTGTGCAGTACTGTGGAATAATTCACTAATGTGAAAAAAGTCATATAACTTTAAAATGAAAGTTAAATAACTGTTTTTTTTCACTTCTCCTTATGTAATTCAACAATGTACACACAAGCAAACATGAATTTACGCAGTCCTGCGCAGTACTGTGGAATAAAACACACTTTGTCAAAACCACCTTATCTCGGTCTGAAACGGCTGTTTTGGCAAAAGTGCACTAATGTGAAAAAAGTGATTTAATTTTAAAAGGAAAGTTAAAAAACAGGATGTTTTCAGTTTATCTTATGTAATTCAACATTCTGCACGTAAGCAAACATGAATTTAGGCAGTCCTGTGCAGTACTGTGTAATAATTCACTAATGTGAAAAAGTCATATAACTTTAAAATGAAAGTTAAATAACTGTTTTTTTTCACTTCTCCTTATGTAATTCAACATTGTACACACAGGCAAACATGAATTTACGCAGTCCTGCGCAGTACTGTGGAATAAAACACACTTTGTCAAAAACCACCTTATCTCGGTCTGAAACAGCTGTTTTGGCAAAAGTGCACTAATGTGAAAAAAGTGATTTAATGTTAAAAGGAAAGTTAAAAAACGGGATGTTTTCACTTCATCTTATGTAATTCAACATTCTGCACGTCAGCAAACATGAATTTACGCAGTCCTGTGCAGTACTGTGGAATAATTCACTAATATGAAAAAAGTCATATAACTTTAAAATGAAAGTTAAATAACTGTTTTTTTTCACTTGTCCTTATGTAATTCAACATTGTACACACAAGCAAACATGAATTTACGCAGTCCTGCGCAGTACTGTGGAATAAAACACACTTTGTCAAAAACCACCTTATCTCGGTCTGAAACGGCTGTTTTGGCAAAAGTGCACTAATGTGAAAAAGTGATTTAATTTGTAAAGGAAAGTTAAAAAAACAGGATGTTTTCAGTTTATCTTATGTAATTCAACATTCTGCACGTAAGCAAACATGAATGTACGCAGTCCTGTGCAGTACTGTGTAATAATTCACTAATGTGAAAAAGTCATATAACTTTAAAATGAAAGTTAAATAACTGATTTTTTTCACTTCTCCTTCTGTATTTCAACCTTGTACACACAGGCAAACATGAATTTATGCAGTCCTGCGCAGTACTGTGGAATAAAACACACTTTGTCAAAACCACCTTATCTCGGTCTGAAACAGCTGTTTTGGCAAAAGTGCACTAATGTGAAAAAGTGATTTAATTTTAAAAGGAAAGTTAAAAAAACAGGATGTTTTCAGTTTATCTTATGTAATTCAACATTCTGCACGTAAGCAAACATGAATTTAGGCAGTCCTGTGCAGTACTGTGTAATAATTCACTAATGTGAAAAAAGTCATATAACTTTAAAATGAAAGTTAAATAACTGTTTTTTCACTTCTCCTTATGTAATTCAACATTGTACACACAGGCAAACATGAATTTACGCAGTCCTGCGCAGTACTGTGGAATAAAACACACTTTGTCAAAAACCACCTTATCTCGGTCTGAAACAGCTGTTTTGGCAAAAGTGCACTAATGTGAAAAAGTGATTTAATTTTAAAAGGAAAGTTAAAAAACAGGATGTTTTCAGTTTATCTTATGTAATTCAACATTCTGCACGTAAGCAAACATGAATTTACGCAGTCCTGTGCAGTACTGTGGAATAATTCACTAATGTGAAAAAAGTCATATAACTTTAAAATGAAAGTTAAATAACTTTTTTTTCACTTCTCCTTATGTAATTCAACATTGTACACACAAGCAAACATGAATTTACGCAGTCCTGCGCAGTACTGTGGAATAAAACACACTTTGTCAAAACCACCTTATCTCGGTCTGAAACGGCTGTTTTGGCAAAAGTGCACTAATGTGAAAAAAGTGATTTAATTTGCAAAGGAAAGTTAAAAAAACAGGATGTTTTCAGTTTATCTTATGTAATTCAACATTCTGCACGTCAGCAAACATGAATTTACGCAGTCCTGTGCAGTACTGTGGAATAATTCACTAATGTGAAAAAAGTCATATAACTTTAAAATGAAAGTTAAATAACTGTTTTTTTCACTTCTCCTTATGTAATTCAACATTGTACACACAAGCAAACATGAATTTACGCAGTCCTGCGCAGTACTGTGGAATAAAACACACTTTGTCAAAAACCACCTTATCTCGGTCTGAAACAGCTGTTTTGGCAAAAGTGCACTAATGTGAAAAAAGTGATTTAATTTTAAAAGCAAAGTTAAAAACGGGATGTTTTCACTTCATCTTATGTAATTCAACATTCTGCACGTCATCAAACATGAATTTACGCAGTCCTGTACAGTACTGTGGAATAATTCACTGATATGAAAAAGTCATATAACTTTAAAATGAAAGTTAAATAACTGTTTTTTTTCACTTCTCCTTATGTAATTCAACATTGTACACACAAGCAAACATGAATTTACGCAGTCCTGCGCAGTACTGTGGAATAAAACACACTTTGTCAAAAACCACCTTATCTCGGTCTGAAACGGCTGTTTTGGCAAAAGTGCACTAATGTGAAAAAAGTGATTTAATTTGCAAAGGAAAGTTAAAAAACAGGATGTTTTCAGTTTATCTTATGTAATTCAACATTCTGCACGTCAGCAAACATGAATTTACGCAGTCCTGTGCAGTACTGTGGAATAATTCACTAATGTGAAAAAAGTCATATAACTTTAAAATGAAAGTTAAATAACTGTTTTTTTTCACTTCTCCTTATGTAATTCAACATTGTACACACAAGCAAACATGAATTTACGCAGTCCTGCGCAGTACTGTGGAATAAAACACACTTTGTCAAAAACCACCTTATCTCGGTCTGAAACAGCTGTTTTGGCAAAAGTGCACTAATGTGAAAAAAGTGATTTAATTTTAAAAGGAAAGTTAAAAAAACGGGATGTTTTCACTTCATCTTATGTAATTCAACATTCTGCACGTCATCAAACATGAATTTACGCAGTCCTGTGCAGTACTGTGGAATAATTCACTAATGTGAAAAAAGTCATATAACTTTAAAATGAAAGTTAAATAACTGTTTTTTTTTCACTTCTCCTTATGTAATTCAACATTGTACACACAAGCAAACATGAATTTACGCAGTCCTGCGCAGTACTGTGGAATAAAACACACTTTGTCAAAAACCACCTTATCTCGGTCTGAAACGGCTGTTTTGGCAAAAGTGCACTAATGTGAAAAAAGTGATTTAATTTTTAAAAGGAAAGTTAAAAAAACAGGATGTTTTCAGTTTATCTTATGTAATTCAACATTCTGCACGTAAGCAAACATGAATTTACGCAGTCCTGTGCAGTACTGTGGAATAATTCACTAATATGAAAAAAGTCATATAACTTTAAAATGAAAGTTAAATAACTGTTTTTTTTCACTTCTCCTTATGTAATTCAACATTGTACACACAAGCAAACATGAATTTACGCAGTCCTGTGGAATAAAACACACTTTGTCAAAAACCACCTTATCTCGGTCTGAAACGGCTGTTTTGGCAAAAGTGCACTAATGTGAAAAAAGTGATTTAATTTTAAAAGGAAAGTTAAAAAACAGGATGTTTTCAGTTTATCTTATGTAATTCAACATTCTGCACGTCAGCAAACATGAATTTACGCAGTCCTGTGCAGTACTGTGGAATAATTCACTAATGTGAAAAAGTCATATAACTTTAAAATGAAAGTTAAATAACTGTTTTTTTTCACTTCTCCTTATGTAATTCAACATTGTACACACAGGCAAACATGAATTTACGCAGTCCTTCGCAGTACTGTGGAATAAAACACACTTTGTCAAAAACCACCTTATCTCGGTCTGAAACAGCTGTTTTGGCAAAAGTGCACTAATGTGAAAAAAGTGATTTAATTTTAAAAGGAAAGTTAAAAAACGGGATGTTTTCACTTCATCTTATGTAATTCAACATTCTGCACGTCAGCAAACATGAATTTACGCAGTCCTGTGCAGTACTGTGGAATAATTCACTAATATGAAAAAAGTCATATAACTTTAAAATGAAAGTTAAATAACTGTTTTTTTCACTTCTCCTTATGTAATTCAACATTGTACACACAAGCAAACATGAATTTACGCAGTCCTGCGCAGTACTGTGGAATAAAACACACTTTGTCAAAAACCACCTTATCTCGGTCTGAAACGGCTGTTTTGGCAAAAGTGCACTAATGTGAAAAAAGTGATTTAATTTGCAAAGGAAAGTTAAAAAACAGGATGTTTTCAGTTTATCTTATGTAATTCAACATTCTGCACGTCAGCAAACATGAATTTACGCAGTCCTGTGCAGTACTGTGGAATAATTCACTAATGTGAAAAAGTCATATAACTTTAAAATGAAAGTTAAATAACTGTTTTTTTTCACTTCTCCTTATGTAATTCAACATTGTACACACAAGCAAACATGAATTTACGCAGTCCTGCGCAGTACTGTGGAATAAAACACACTTTGTCAAAAACCACCTTATCTCGGTCTGAAACAGCTGTTTTGGCAAAAGTGCACTAATGTGAAAAAAGCGATTTAATTTTAAAAGGAAAGTTTAAAAACGGGATGTTTTCACTTCATCTTATGTAATTCAACATTCTGCACGTCAGCAAACATGAATTTACGCAGTTCTGTGCAGTACTGTGGAATAAAACACACTTTGTCAAAAACCACCTTATCTCGGTCTGAAACAGCTGTTTTGGCAAAAGTGCACTAATGTGAAAAAAGTGATTTAATTTGCAAAGGAAAGTTAAAAAACAGGATGTTTTCAGTTGATCTTATGTAATTCAACATTCTGCACGTAAGCAAACATGAATTTACGCAGTCCTGTGCAGTACTGTGTAATAATTCAGTAAAGTGAAAAAAGTCATATAACTTTAAAATGAAAGTTAAATAACTGTTTTTTTTCACTTCTCCTTATGTAATTCAACATTGTACACACAGGCAAACATGAATTTACGCAGTCCTGCGCAGTACTGTGGAATAAAACACACTTTGTCAAAAACCACCTTATCTCGGTCTGAAACAGCTGTTTTGGCAAAAGTGCACTAATGTGAAAAAAGTGATTTAATTTTAAAAGGAAAGTTAAAAAACGGGATGTTTTCACTTCATCTTATGTAATTCAACATTCTGCACGTCAGCAAACATGAATTTACGCAGTCCTGTGCAGTACTGTGGAATAATTCACTAATATGAAAAAAGTCATATAACTTTAAAATGAAAGTTAAATAACTGGTTTTTTTCACTTCTCCTTATGTAATTCAACATTGTACACACAAGCAAACATGAATTTACGCAGTCCTGCGCAGTACTGTGGAATAAAACACACTTTGTCAAAAACCACCTTATCTCGGTCTGAAACGGCTGTTTTGGCAAAAGTGCACTAATGTGAAAAAAAGTGATTTAATTTGCAAAGGAAAGTTAAAAAACAGGATGTTTTCAGTTTATCTTATGTAATTCAACATTCTGCACGTCAGCAAACATGAATTTACGCAGTCCTGTGCAGTACTGTGTAATAATTCACGAATGTGAAAAAAAGTCATATAACTTTAAAATGAAAGTTAAATAACTGTTTTTTCACTTCTCCTTATGTAATTCAACATTGTACACACAGGCAAACATGAATTTACGCAGTCCTGCGCAGTACTGTGGAATAAAACACACTTTGTCAAAAACCACCTTATCTCGGTCTGAAACGGCTGTTTTGGCAAAAGTGCACTAATGTGAAAAAGTGATTTAATTTTAAAAGGAAAGTTAAAAAAACGGGATGTTTTCACTTCATCTTATGTAATTCAACATTCTGCACGTCAGCAAACATGAATTTACGCAGTCCTGTGCAGTACTGTGGAATAATTCACTAATATGAAAAAGTCATATAACTTTAAAATGAAAGTTAACTAACTGGTTTTTTTCACTTCTCCTTATGTAATTCAACATTGTACACACAAGCAAACATGAATTTACGCAGTCCTGCGCAGTACTGTGGAATAAAACACACTTTGTCAAAAACCACCTTATCTCGGTCTGAAACGGCTGTTTTGGCAAAAGTGCACTAATGTGAAAAAAGTGATTTACTTTGCAAAGGAAAGTTAAAAAACAGGATGTTTTCAGTTGATCTTATGTAATTCAACATTCTGCACGTAAGCAAACATGAATTTACGCAGTCCTGTGCAGTACTGTGTAATAATTCAGTAAAGTGAAAAAAGTCATATAACTTTAAAATGAAAGTTAAATAACTGTTTTTTTTCACTTCTCCTTATGTAATTCAACATTGTACACACAGGCAAACATGAATTTACGCAGTCCTGCGCAGTACTGTGGAATAAAACACACTTTGTCAAAAACCACCTTATCTCGGTCTGAAACAGCTGTTTTGGCAAAAGTGCACTAATGTGAAAAAAGTGATTTAATTTTAAAAGGAAAGTTAAAAAACGGGATGTTTTCACTTCATCTTATGTAATTCAACATTCTGCACGTCAGCAAACATGAATTTACGCAGTCCTGTGCAGTACTGTGGAATAATTCACTAATGTGAAAAAAGTCATATAACTTTAAAATGAAAGTTAAATAACTGGTTTTTTTCACTTCTCCTTATGTAATTCAACATTGTACACACAAGCAAACATGAATTTACGCAGTCCTGCGCAGTACTGTGGAATAAAACACACTTTGTCAAAAACCACCTTATCTCGGTCTGAAACGGCTGTTTTGGCAAAAGTGCACTAATGTGAAAAAAGTGATTTAATTTGCAAAGGAAAGTTAAAAAACAGGATGTTTTCAGTTGATCTTATGTAATTCAACATTCTGCACGTCAGCAAACATGAATTTACGCAGTCCTGTGCAGTACTGTGGAATAATTCACTAATGTGAAAAAAGTCATATAACTTTAAAATGAAAGTTAAATAACTGTTTTTTTTCGCTTCTCCTTATGTAATTCAACATTGTACACACAAGCAAACATGAATTTACGCAGTCCTGCGCAGTACTGTGGAATAAAACACACTTTGTCAAAAACCACCTTATCTCGGTCTGAAACAGCTGTTTTGGCAAAAGTGCACTAATGTGAAAAAAGCGATTTAATTTTAAAAGGAAAGTTAAAAAACGGGATGTTTTCACTTCATCTTATGTAATTCAACATTCTGCACGTCAGCAAACATGAATTTACGCAGTTCTGTGCAGTACTGTGGAATAATTCACTAATATGAAAAAAGTCATATAACTTTAAAATGAAAGTTAAATAACTGTTTTTTTTCACTTCTCCTTATGTAATTCAACATTGTACACACAAGCAAACATGAATTTACGCAGTCCTGCGCAGTACTGTGGAATAAAACACACTTTGTCAAAAACCACCTTATCTCGGTCTGAAACAGCTGTTTTGGCAAAAGTGCACTAATGTGAAAAAAGTGATTTAATTTTAAAAGGAAAGTTAAAAAACGGGATGTTTTCACTTCATCTTATGTAATTCAACATTCTGCACGTCAGCAAACATGAAGTTACGCAGTCCTGTGCAGTACTGTGGAATAATTCACTAATATGAAAAAGTCATATAACTTTAAAATGAAAGTTAAATAACTGTTTTTTTCACTTCTCCTTATGTAATTCAACATTGTACACACAAGCAAACATGAATTTACGCAGTCCTGTGGAATAAAACACACTTTGTCAAAAACCACCTTATCTCGGTCTGAAACGGCTGTTTTGGCAAAAGTGCACTAATGTGAAAAAAGTGATTTAATTTTAAAAGGAAAGTTAAAAAACAGGATGTTTTCAGTTTATCTTATGTAATTCAACATTCTGCACGTCAGCAAACATGAATTTACGCAGTCCTGTGCAGTACTGTGTAATAATTCACTAATGTGAAAAAGTCATATAACTTTAAAATGAAAGTTAAATAACTGTTTTTTTCGGTTCTCCTTATGTAATTCAACATTGTACACACAAGCAAACATGAATTTACGCAGTCCTGCGCAGTACTGTGGAATAAAACACACTTTGTCAAAAACCACCTTATCTCGGTCTGAAACGGCTGTTTTGGCAAAAGTGCACTAATGTGAAAAAAGTGATTTAATTTTAAAAGGAAAGTTAAAAACAGGATGTTTTCAGTTTATCTTATGTAATTCAACATTCTGCACGTCAGCAAACATGAATTTACGCAGTCCTGTGCAGTACTGTGTAATAATTCACGAATGTGAAAAAAGTCATATAACTTTAAAATGAAAGTTAAATAACTGTTTTTTTCACTTCTCCTTATGTAATTCAACATTGTACACACAGGCAAACATGAATTTACGCAGTCCTGCGCAGTACTGTGGAATAAAACACACTTTGTCAAAAACCACCTTATCTCGGTCTGAAACGGCTGTTTTGGCAAAAGTGCACTAATGTGAAAAAAGTGATTTAATTTTAAAAGGAAAGTTAAAAAACGGGATGTTTTCACTTCATCTTATGTAATTCAACATTCTGCACGTCAGCAAACATGAATTTACGCAGTCCTGTGCAGTACTGTGGAATAATTCACTAATATGAAAAAGTCATATAACTTTAAAATGAAAGTTAACTAACTGGTTTTTTTCACTTCTCCTTATGTAATTCAACATTGTACACACAAGCAAACATGAATTTACGCAGTCCTGCGCAGTACTGTGGAATAAAACACACTTTGTCAAAAACCACCTTATCTCGGTCTGAAACGGCTGTTTTGGCAAAAGTGCACTAATGTGAAAAAGTGATTTACTTTGCAAAGGAAAGTTAAAAAACAGGATATTTTCAGTTTATCTTATGTAATTCAACATTCTGCACGTCAGCAAACATGAATTTACGCAGTCCTGTGCAGTACTGTGGAATAATTCACTAATGTGAAAAAAGTCATATAACTTTAAATGAAAGTTAAATAACTGTTTTTTTCACTTCTCCTTATGTAATTCAACATTGTACACACAGGCAAACATGAATTTACGCAGTCCTGCGCAGTACTGTGGAATAAAACACACTTTGTCAAAAACCACCTTATCTCGGTCTGAAACAGCTGTTTTGGCAAAAGTGCACTAATGTGAAAAAAGTGATTTAATTTTAAAAGGAAAGTTAAAAAACGGGATGTTTTCACTTCATCTTATGTAATTCAACATTCTGCACGTCATCAAACATGAATTTACGCAGTCCTGCGCAGTACTGTGGAATAAAACACACTTTGTCAAAAACCACCTTATCTCGGTCTGAAACAGCTGTTTTGGCAAAAGTGCACTAATGTGAAAAAGTGATTTAATTTTAAAAGGAAAGTTAAAAAACAGGATGTTTTCAGTTTATCTTATGTAATTCAACATTCTGCACGTAAGCAAACATGAATTTACGCAGTCCTGTGCAGTACTGTGGAATAATTCACTAATATGAAAAAGTCATATAACCTTTAAAATGAAAGTTAAATAACTGTTTTTTTTCACTTCTCCTTATGTAATTCAACATTGTACACAAGCAAACATGAATTTACGCAGTCCTGCGCAGTACTGTGGAATAAAACACACTTTGTCAAAAACCACCTTATCTCGGTCTGAAACGGCTGTTTTGGCAAAAGTGCACTAATGTGAAAAAAAGTGATTTAATTTTAAAAGGAAAGTTAAAAAACAGGATGTTTTCAGTTTATCTTATGTAATTCAACATTCTGCACGTCAGCAAACATGAATTTACGCAGTCCTGTGCAGTACTGTGGAATAATTCACGAATGTGAAAAAAGTCATATAACTTTAAAATGAAAGTTAAATAACTGTTTTTTTCACTTCTCCTTATGTAATTCAACATTGTACACACAGGCAAACATGAATTTACGCAGTCCTGCGCAGTACTGTGGAATAAAACACACTTTGTCAAAAACCACCTTATCTCGGTCTGAAACGGCTGTTTTGGCAAAAGTGCACTAATGTGAAAAAAGTGATTTAATTTTAAAAGGAAAGTTAAAAAACGGGATGTTTTCACTTCATCTTATGTAATTCAACATTCTGCACGTCAGCAAACATGAATTTACGCAGTCCTGTGCAGTACTGTGGAATAATTCACTAATATGAAAAAGTCATATAACTTTAAAATGAAAGTTAACTAACTGGTTTTTTTCACTTCTCCTTATGTAATTCAACATTGTACACACAAGCAAACATGAATTTACGCAGTCCTGCGCAGTACTGTGGAATAAAACACACTTTGTCAAAAACCACCTTATCTCGGTCTGAAACGGCTGTTTTGGTAAAAGTGCACTAATGTGAAAAAAGTGATTTACTTTGCAAAGGAAAGTTAAAAAACAGGATGTTTTCAGTTTATCTTATGTAATTCAACATTCTGCACGTCAGCAAACATGAATTTACGCAGTCCTGTGCAGTACTGTGGAATAATTCACTAATGTGAAAAAAGTCATATAACTTTAAAATGAAAGTTAAATAACTGTTTTTTTTCGGTTCTCCTTATGTAATTCAACATTGTACACACAAGCAAACATGAATTTACGCAGTCCTGCGCAGTACTGTGGAATAAAACACACTTTGTCAAAAACCACCTTATCTCGGTCTGAAACAGCTGTTTTGGCAAAAGTGCACTAATGTGAAAAAAGTGATTTAATTTTAAAAGGAAAGTTAAAAAACAGGATGTTTTCAGTTTATCTTATGTAATTCAACATTCTGCACGTAAGCAAACATGAATTTACGCAGTCCTGTGCAGTACTGTGGAATAATTCACTAATATGAAAAAAGTCATATAACTTTAAAATGAAAGTTAAATAACTGTTTTTTTTCACTTCTCCTTATGTAATTCAACATTGTACACACAAGCAAACATGAATTTACGCAGTCCTGCGCAGTACTGTGGAATAAAACACACTTTGTCAAAAACCATCTTATCTCGGTCTGAAACAGCTGTTTTGGCAAAAGTGCACTAATGTGAAAAAAGTGATTTAATTTTAAAAGGAAAGTTAAAAAACGGGATGTTTTCACTTCATCTTATGTAATTCAACATTCTGCACGTCAGCAAACATGAATTTACGCAGTCCTGTGCAGTACTGTGGAATAATTCACTAATATGAAAAAGTCATATAACTTTAAAATGAAAGTTAACTAACTGGTTTTTTCACTTCTCCTTATGTAATTCAACATTGTACACACAAGCAAACATGAATTTACGCAGTCCTGCGCAGTACTGTGGAATAAAACACACTTTGTCAAAAACCACCTTATCTCGGTCTGAAACGGCTGTTTTGGCAAAAGTGCACTAATGTGAAAAAGTGATTTAATTTGCAAAGGAAAGTTAAAAAACAGGATGTTTTCAGTTTATCTTATGTAATTCAACATTCTGCACGTCAGCAAACATGAATTTACGCAGTCCTGTGCAGTACTGTGGAATAATTCACTAATGTGAAAAAAGTCATATAACTTTAAAATGAAAGTTAAATAACTGTTTTTTTTCGGTTCTCCTTATGTAATTCAACATTGTACACACAAGCAAACATGAATTTACGCAGTCCTGCGCAGTACTGTGGAATAAAACACACTTTGTCAAAAACCACCTTATCTCGGTCTGAAACAGCTGTTTTGGCAAAAGTGCACTAATGTGAAAAAAGTGATTTAATTTTAAAAGGAAAGTTAAAAAACGGGATGTTTTCACTTCATCTTATGTAATTCAACATTCTGCACGTAAGCAAACATGAATTTACGCAGTCCTGTGCAGTACTGTGGAATAAAACACACTTTGTCAAAACCACCTTATCTCGGTCTGAAACAGCTGTTTTGGCAAAAGTGCACTAATGTGAAAAAAGTGATTTAATTTTAAAAGGAAAGTTAAAAAACAGGATGTTTTCAGTTTATCTTATGTAATTCAACATTCTGCACGTAAGCAAACATGAATTTACGCAGTCCTGTGCAGTACTGTGGAATAATTCACTAATATGAAAAAGTCATATAACTTTAAAATGAAAGTTAAATAACTGTTTTTTTTCACTTCTCCTTATGTAATTCAACATTGTACACACAAGCAAACATGAATTTACGCAGTCCTGCGCAGTACTGTGGAATAAAACACACTTTATCAAAACCACCTTATCTCGGTCTGAAACGGCTGTTTTGGCAAAAGTGCACTAATGTGAAAAAGTGATTTAATTTTAAAAGGAAAGTTAAAAAAACAGGATGTTTTCAGTTTATCTTATGTAATTCAACATTCTGCACGTCAGCAAACATGAATTTACGCAGTCCTGTGCAGTACTGTGTAATAATTCACTAATGTGAAAAAAAGTCATATAACTTTAAAATGAAAGTTAAATAACTGTTTTTTCACTTCTCCTTATGTAATTCAACATTGTACACACAAGCAAACATGAATTTACGCAGTCCTGCGCAGTACTGTGGAATAAAACACACTTTGTCAAAAACCACCTTATCTCGGTCTGAAACAGCTGTTTTGGCAAAAGTGCACTAATGTGAAAAAAGTGATTTAATTTTAAAAGGAAAGTTAAAAAAACGGGATGTTTTCACTTCATCTTATGTAATTAAACATTCTGCACGTCAGCAAACATGAATTTACGCAGTCCTGTGCAGTACTGTGG
Organism: Lagocephalus sceleratus; assembly: GCA_911728415.1. Taxonomy (NCBI): domain Eukaryota; kingdom Metazoa; phylum Chordata; class Actinopteri; order Tetraodontiformes; family Tetraodontidae; genus Lagocephalus; species Lagocephalus sceleratus. The sequence continues at coordinate 65,185 of CAJVRN010000169.1, forward strand.
AATAATTCACTAATATGAAAAAAGTCATATAACTTTAAAATGAAAGTTAAATAACTGTTTTTTTTCACTTCTCCTTATGTAATTCAACATTGTACACACAAGCAAACATGAATTTATGCAGTCCTGCGCAGTACTGTGGAATAAAACACACTTTGTCAAAAACCACCTTATCTCGGTCTGAAACGGCTGTTTTGGCAAAAGTGCACTAATGTGAAAAAAGGGATTTAATTTTAAAAGGAAAGTTAAAAAACGGGATGTTTTCAGTTGATCTCATGTAATTCAACATTCTGCACGTAAGCAAACATGAATCTAAGCAGTCCTGTGCAGTACTGTCGAATAATTCACAAATGTGAAAAAAAGTCATATACATTTAAAATGAAAGTCAAATAACGTTTTTTTTCACTTCTCCTTATGTAATTCAACATTGTACACACAAGCAAACATGAATTTATGCAGTCCTGCGCAGTACTGTGGAATAGAACACACTTTGTCAAAAACCACCTTATCTCGGTCTGAAACAGTTGTTTTGGCAAAAGTGCACTAATGTGAAAAAGTGATTTAATTTTAAAAGGAAAGTTAAAAAACAGGTTATTTTCACTTCACCTTATGTCATTCAAGGTTTTGCACATAAGTAAACATGGAGTTACGCAGTCCTGTGCAGTACTGTGGAATAATTCACTATTGTGAAAAAAGTCATAATTTTAAAATGAAAGTTAAATAGCGTTTTTTTTCACTTCTCCTCATTTAATTCAACATTTGACACATAAGCAAACATGAATTTATGCAGCATTATAATATAAACTGAAAACAACCCGTTTTTTAACTTACCTTTTAAAATTAAATGACTTTTTCACATTAGTGCACTTTTGCCAAAACAGCTGTTTCAGACCGAGGAAGGTGGGTTTTCATCAAAGTGTGTTTTATTCCACAGGATTGCAAAGGACTGCTAGAATTATGTTTGCTTATGTGCACAATGTTGAATTCCATAAGGTGAAGTGAAAATAACACATTTTTTAACTTTCCTTTTAAAATTATATGCCTTTTTCACATTCGTGAATTATTCCACAGTACTGCACAGGACTGCGTAAATTCATGTTTGACGATGTAGAAAACATGGAATTACATAAGATGAAGTGAAAACAACCTCTTTTTTAAACTTTCCTTTGAAAATTAAATGATTTTTTTCTTGAAGCAGTGAAACACCTCCCACGTCCGGAGAAAGGAGGGGCTACAATGGCGAAACCTCTGACTGACTTCTTTCGAGACAATGTCCTGACATCTTCTGAAATGGCCAGAATAATGATGAAGATCCACACAGTTGTGTGGCTGCAAAAAGCGTCTTCACTGGGCACTGGCAGCCTGCAACAACTGGGCTTCATCTGGAGCAGGCGATGACCCTCATGACATAGCCTCCAGGGACTTCACCAAGCGCCTGGTCACCAAGGTGACCGCCGAACATGGGGCATGAAGACTCGGACACCTGCTACCACTGTGGTCGGAATGGACACTGGTCACGAGACGGAGAAGAGGAAGAGGGCGTGGCAGAGGGCACCTGCAGGGCAGACAACGGGGACATTCAGAGCACCAATTCTATTTGGAACCACGGAAACAATTGGACAAGAAAGAGAGGTGGAGTCATCCAACCACGATTCAGGCACAGTATCACACCACACCACACCACCGCTGGAACATCCGGGCACGAACGTGACTAACCCATTCGTGTATTATGCTAATATTTCTGATCAAATTATAAACAAGTTACCTACACTAGAGAAAACCGTGCGAAAGACTAAACTTCGATTTGTGGTGGACACGGGAGCCACCTACTCTGTGATACAAGCCAAATCTCTCCCCAACACTCACATGAGTGGTAGATCTCTGTACTCACTGGGAGCAAGTGGAGTGCACGTCAGAGAAATGTTCTCCTTTCCCCTCCAGTGTAAATTTGAAAACCACAAGTTTAAACATGCATTCCTGATATCTGCGTCATGTCTATTAAAACTGGTAGGCTGTGACCTTATTTTAGCTCTGCCAAGAAACTTAATATCAACCCCAGAGGGATTAGAGCTCGAGCGTCCATCCCCCTCATCGGTTACTCCTGTAACCCTTGAATTTAAATGGATTTATATTTGGGGGCTGCCCCATCCAGAGTCGAGCATGCCATTACAATGGGCAAAAGGCAGAGTGGGCCCTGGTGCACATCTGCAAACAGATGATGCAGTGCACTGTACCAACCATGTGGCACCAAGCCAGGACACAAATTATGAGGAGCGTTTCTAAGCACAAGCCTCAGTTCACCTAACCACACATACTATGTACTGGCATCCCATGCGCTGCGCTGTGTCTGTCAACTTGTCTGTGTGTGTCTGTCAACTGTCTGATGTTCCGTCCAGTACTCCCCACATCTCCCTGTCAAAAGGGCCAGAAGATCATTGGAAGGACCTCGGACCTTGGATTAAGCTGTGTCGCCTCGCCACTGATTGGGAGGACACATCTGACCCATATGTCCAGTATTCTACATCCACCCCAAGTTAGGGCCGCAACGATTAGTCGACGTAGTCCACTATAGTCGACTCTAAAAAATAGTCGACAACTAATTCGGTAGTCGACCATCCGCGGAGAGTTGCACATGCGCAGTAGCGTCTCTGTCTCAGCGCTGTTTACAAACATGGCGGCTTCAACGAGCGGTGCGAGAAGCAGAACGTCCAAAGTTTGGGAGCACTTTACCCTAGATTCCACAAAAAAAAAGGTAAAGTGTAAGGTCTGCAAAGTTGACCTAGTCTATCACGGCAGTACATCCGCGATGCACGAGCATCTTAAACGGAAGCACGTCGGCGTAACCGAGTTTGACTCTCCGCGGTAAGATTCACGCTCAATATTCAAGCCAATACGGTTTTTAACATATTTTAAATCAAATGCCTGCAGTCCGAAGAAAAGAGGGACACTAGACTGCTTCGTGCAAAAAAGTAGACGTGCACCCCGCAGCAGTCGAGTGCCCTCACCGAATCCGTGCTGCAGATGCTGGTCACTGATATGAGGCCGCTCTCCATGGTCGATGGTGACGGATTTAAGCAGATGATTGTGCAGTTCAACCCCGACTACGTACTGCCGTCCAGGACCCATTTCACTCACTTGATGGAGGAGAAATACAGCACAACGTTTGTATTTGTATTGTATTTGTTTCCAAATACACACGCTCCACACACACACACACACACACACACACACACACACACACACACACAAACACTTCATAACAATCACACATTTCATTTAAGAGCAATTTATATAAAATAAAAAAATATAAAAAAAAAAATATATATATATATATATATATATATATATATATATATATATATATATATATATATATATATATTCATACATACATACATATATGTGTGTGTTGAATAATGTCTGTGTTTTGTAAAAATTAACAAAAATCAACTTTTGTGTTAAAAGGTAAAGGAAATCCTAAAAGAGGTCAACAGCTCCCTCACACTGACATGTAATATCTGGACCAGCCGTGCCACAGAGGCGTATCTTGGAGTTTCGTGCCATTTCATTACAAAGGACTAGAAAATGAAGACCTTTAACCTCACCACCCTACCTCTGGAGGAGAGGCATACTGCTGCCAACATTGTGTTATGGATGGAAGAGGTGATCGAGAAATTTGATATCTTGCCCAGCAAAATTAAGGAAATAGTCCATGACAACGGGCCTAACATGGTGGCAGCAGCTCGACTATTGTAGGAAAAACATGGTTGGTTTTCAGTCCGCTGTGCTGGGCACACTCTCCAACTTATTGTAAACAGTGCCCTCAAAGAGCCCAGCCTCAGCAAGGCTATTGGTGCGGCAAGAAATTTAGTGGAGCACTTTAGGAGAAGTGAGCTGGCCAATTCCAAACTGAAGAAGAAGCAGCAGCAAATGAACACCCCAGAGCACAAGCTGATCCAGGACGTGAGTACACGATGGAACAGTACGTACTACATGGTGGAGAGACTCCTGGAGCAGCGGTGGCCAGTCACTGCAACCCTCTCTGACCCTGAGGTAACACCAAGAGTCAAGCACTACTGTGACCTCAAACCAGATCAGTGGGTGATACTTGAGGATCTGGTGCAGGGGTTGCAGCCTTTTGAATATTCAACTGTTTTCCTCAGTGGACAGGAGTACTCAACTGCTTCATGTCGACCACAGCTGGTGAAAGGCCTGCATCGGTCCGTACCGCAAACTCAGTACCAGACAAGTGCAGGAAAAGCCTTTAAAGACCTTTCAGTAAAAGGAATATGTGAGAGGTGGGAGAATATTAACAGTGTGTCTCCAGAAAAAGACAACCCACTTGTTCTTGCAGCTGCCATCGACCCACGATTAAGAAGGATGAAATTAATCTCTCCTGAAGATGGCACGAGGGTGCAAAGTGCAATAGAAGTCCTTGCCATAAAGGAAGCAAAGCTTGAGATGGACATGCGTGATGACCCTGAGCTACAGCCGAAGAAGGGAAATTCTGCTATTGATAACCTGCTGAAGTCCGACACTGACAGCCAAAGTGAGGAAGAAGAGACCCAGGAGGACAAAAAAGTCCAAACGGTGAGGAGGGAAGTTCAGGTGTTCTTCACAGAACAACCAATCGCTAAAAAGGATGACCCGCTCAGCTGGTGGAGAGAAAACGAGGGTCGTTTCCCTGCACTGACGAACATAGCAAGGTCCCTTCTGTGCATCCCTGCAACATCCACACCGGCAGAGTGAATCTTCTCAGCAGCAGGGAATATCTGCTCCCAGAAGAGAGCAAGTCTCACACAGGAGCATGTGGATATGCTTTTCTGAGCATTAACAAACAGATTGACGTAGACTGAGGTTGATATTAAACTTGGGTCAGTCCACGTTGATCTTGTTCACAGAAGGTTCAGTTGATTTTCATTTATTATTTGGCTGTCCCTAAATGGACAGAAGTTTCTATTTTTGTACATGAGGACATTTTTATTTATTTTTTGTTTGAAAGTATTCAATAAAAGATTAATTTTTCACTGTACCCATCTTTCGTGTGTTCATTAGCATTTGTTTCATAATTAAATCAACTTAATGCAAAATTTAAGAAATAAATGATAATTAGTCGACGACTAGTCGACTAATCGTTTCAATAGTCGGTGACTAGTCGACTACTAAAATAGTCGTTAGTTGCAGCCCTATTGCTAACACTGTACTTAAAGACGAGAAGAATGGAAACGATATCCTCTCCACTCTCTCCGATGTACAGCTGGGGGCGAACACGATGGCTCGAAGGGTGTCTGCTATGTCTGGGAACTTGACGGAACGGCTGGACCGGGATCTGGCTAGGTGCAGGTGGTTTAGCATCCAGTGCGACGAGTCTGTGGATAACAGCAGTACCGCGCAGCTGATGATCTTTATACGGATGGTATTTGATGATTTCTCCACAAAAGAAGAACTCCTGACACTACTGCTCCTGAAGACAACTACGAGGGGAGTTGACATTTATAACGCAGTGAGGAGTTTTTTCACGGAGAAAACGTACCACTGGAAAAGCTGGTATCGGTGACTACAGACGGAGCTCCTGCTATGACCGGCCGGCATGCAGGTTTCATCGCACACTGTAAAGGTGACACAGACTTCCCACCATTTCTGCATTACCACTGCATTATTCACCAGCAGGCGATATGTGCAAAAGTTACCGGCTTTGAGCACGTGATGACTCCTGTGGTGAAGATTATAAACGGCATCCGCTCCAACGCTAAACAGCACAGAACATTTAAGGTGCTATTGGAGGAGCTGTCAGCTGAATATGGAGACCTGTTGCTGCACACAGAAATCCAATGGCTGAACAGGGATGTATTTTGAAACGTTTTTTTCTCGCTTTTTGGATGAAATCAAAGAGTTCATGCAGTCCAAAGGTAAAGACACCTCTCTGCTGGAGGACACTGAGTGGATACTGGACCTTGCATTTTTAACTGACATTACTAGGAAACTAAACCTTTTGAACTGTGAGCTGCAGGGCAAAGGTAAAACTGTTGCTGACATGATAAGTTCTGTCAATGCATTTAAAACCAAGATGAGCATTTTCGCCATGCATTTATAGACAAAAAAAGTGCTGCACTTTCCCTCCTGAGACTTTTGACAAAGCTACAGAAAAGTACTCTCAAGTCATAAACAGACTTGGGCAAGAGTTTGAGAAGAGGTTTTGTGACTTTGATCAGCTTGAGCCATGTGTGTCATTCATTTCCAATCCTTTCATGCAAGTGGATACAACATGCATTGCTGAGCAACTAAGTGCAACGTTCAACTTGGATGTTGGTCAGGTGGAGATGGAAATTGTAACCTTGCAAAATGACCTCCACCTCAAAGCCAACCAGGCTGCACCAAAATTTGGTGCCTTGCAAATACTGAAAAGTACAGTGGTGTGTGCACAGCAGCCATGAAAGTTTCCAACATGTTTGGTTCAACCTATCTGTGTGAATCAGCCTATTCTGATATGAACTTCATTAAGAACAAACACAGAACACGTCACTGATGCACATCTGCAAGAGTCACTGAGAGTTACAGTGTCAACTTACATCCCAGATTACAGTACACTGGTGAAGAGCATGCAATGCCAGGCTTCCCACTAACAGATAAAGAAACAAATGACAGATGTTGTTGGTGGCAACATGTCAGTGCCATGGCAAAGATAGATTTAAAATACTGAAAAACTGTTACAGATGTGTTACTAAGTTTAACAGACATGATGATTTGTTTTAATGCAGGGGTGTCCAAACTGTTCCACAAAGGGCCGTGTGGCTGGAGGTTCTTGTTCAACCCAGCAGCAGCACACCAGACTGGACTCACTTAATCAACTTACCTGACTCTTCAGACAGCTGATTGGTCAAACTGTGTGCTGGACTGGTTGCAGGTTCTTGTTCCAACCTGGTCTAAATGAATTATACTGAATCAAAATCACTAAATGATACAACACAAAACCAGTATTTACCAGTAAAAATTAGCATTATACATGCAAAAGAAAAAGAACGAGATGATGAGCAAGAAGAATGTATCAGCAAAAGAATTGCATGCGATGATAATTATGGAAGAAAAGTTGAAATGTTGGGAAAAACGAATGTGATAACCGCCAGAGAGAGCAATGACAGAAGGCAATGATGCAATTGAAAGTAAGGAAAGTTAAGTTAAGCCCAAGCAGAAAACTCACCCCTTCCCCTTCTTCTGCCCTTTATCCGTCTCTGCAGGACAGTTGGAAATCCGACGCCGGACCATCCACCTCTCTTGAAACTTCCTACCCGCCACCCTATCAACCACCACCACCATCCAGCCTGACTGCCCCCTCGTGCCCTGAGCTACACCCCAACAGCTGAAATTAATTTAAATGAAAAAGTTATATGAAATTGTCACTGGGCAGTAATCAATTAGCTGCACATATAGTCCAAATGAATTATACTGAATCAAAATCACTAAATTATACAACACAAAACCAGTATTTACCAGTAAAAATTAACATTTTACATGCACAAGAACGCTGGCTAAAGGTAGCCTGAGAGGCTACATAAAATAGCTTATTACGCTAGCGCGAGTTAGCGTAAAGGCTCATTAGCGATTGGCTTATAGCAGTAATAACATGCTTACTAGAATAAACATTCTGTAAATATCACAGCATACAGTTGTTATCATCTTTTACATGTACAAATTATTATAGTATACTATTAACTAGCTTAACATTAGCTTACCAATGGGCAGTGTGCTCCTGTATAGCTCCAAAGCAAATTTAATAGCTTGAGATGAACCGTTAACCCGGAAGTCACCAAGCCCCTTTCACACTAAAATGCTCAACTTCAAAACAAATGAAAGAAGACTAAATCTTTAAATAGCCAATTTAAACCTTTGTAATAATGATAAATAACACAAAAATTCAGAGGACTTCACACAAAATTCAGAGGACTTAACACTCTCTGTCTGCCATCCAGTCACTCGCCACACAGAAAGATAAGAATTTTAAATTCTATTTGCAGGAATTCCACCGGTGCCTGAAAAGGGCTGGGAAAATCATCAAAGACTCCAGTCACCCAGCACATGGACTTTTCACCCCTCCTGCCTTCTGGGAGGCACTTCAGGAGCCAAAGATCACCAGGTACCGGAACAGCTTCTTCCCCACGGCTGTCACACTCCTGAACTCGGCCTCCTGACAGATGAACCACACTCACACTATGGACTGAAAAACACATACACCCACAGCCACCCACACTCACAACAATGACAGACTGTATTCTCATACACACAACAATAGCACATGGACTGAACCGCCATTTACAATTTACCAGGACCTTATGTCCTTATGTCCTGTAACTAATTTAACCTGCACTACTGTAAATATTTCCAATACTGCACTACCACTGTACATACAATCATACTGTTCATAATATTTATAGTTCATATCTTAGCCTTATATAACCCGTTATATACTCACATTCATAGTCGGTTTATAGCCTTCATACATTGGGTTGCCCTGAGGGCCTCCCACTTGGACCAATGGCATGGTGAAGGTGGGTACCAAGGGCCTGTTGTCCCCTTCTCTCATCCCCTGGTGGCCAGAGGGGAGAAAGATCTTCTTGGGCTCACCCCACAGGCCGTCTCTGAGGTTGTTGGGTGGAGTCCTTCTGGCAGGTCAAGGTCATCTGGGGTGGGTGGAGGCGGAAGGGGCGACCTTGGGGCCCTTTGGGGTGTAGGAGGTCACGAGGGGGCAATCAGGCTGGATGTTGGTGGTGGTTGATAGGGTGGCGGGTAGGTAGTTTCGAGAGAGGTGGATGGTCTGGCATCAGACCCAAAGGAATTCATTTTGTAACCTGGACTCACCGAGCCAGACACAAAGGAGTTATTTTTGGAACCTGCTGTTGCCTCACCCGACTCACAGGAATTAATTTATGAACTTGGTCTTTCCTTGCCAAACTTAGACTTACTTATACTATTTTGTGGCAGCACAGTAAGGTCATTATCTATCCTACGCAGTAATTTTTTTAATATAATAGGATAAATACGTCTCGTCAATTTAATTCAGCCATGGAATTTGAGGAATACTGTGGCCGTCGATCGGGACTGCCTTGGTCCTTCTCCTCCTTAAGATTGCAGGGTGTAGGAAGAATAAACTTTTGTGGATTCAGGTGGCCAGCCCCTCGGTCACTCCCGACGGATGTACCCAGGATCCCACTTCTGACATCAAGCTTGTTGCGGAATTTAGCCGTTTTCGAGAATCAGAAGACAAGTCTAAGTTACTGTGTAGGAGATGGTTTATTCAGTCAGTCAGTCATGATACATGCATGGAAGCATGCAGAGAGATCTCTACCTATGCGTACAAATTTCAGAACTTATATAGCCTCCAAGGCGTGGACACAGGGCGCCTGCACAGCATCCGCTCGCACCTATCTTGCTGGTGCCAGAAGTGAATGGCTGAGACATCCCCCTCCCCAGTTGTTCGACGCAGCTCTACTGCACAGCATGTGCTCACACCATCTGAACTGGAAGGCAGAAAAGCCACTTTTGTTTGTAGATGTATATCAGCTCCCTGCTGGGCCACATTCACAGTTCCAATCAAAGTTCTCTGATTTCTTATCTGACTTTGTCCTTAGAACAGACAAAGTCATTATCATTGGAGACATTAATATCCATGTGGACATTGTAAATGACAGCTTTAGAAATGACTTCATTTCATGACTTGAGTCAGTTGGTTTCCTCTAGCAGATAAACCAACCAACTCATACCTTCAACCACACCCTAGATCTAGTTCTGACTTATGGTGTTGAGGTAGAACATGTGTCAGTGTTCCCTCAGAACCCACTCCTGTCAGACCATTCATTGATCATTTTTACATTTATAATTAAGGATTCTTCTATGCTCAGAACAAAGTCTTACTATAGTAGATGTCTTTCAGATAATGCTGTACCTAAGTTTAAGAAAGTGAACCCTGTGCTAATCCCAGGACCACCGTGTGTTTCCCCAGGGATCAATCATTATAATCTTAGCCCTGCAGAGGTTGACTCCATTGCTGAAGGTGCAGCAGCCTCACTGAGAATCATGCTTGATTCTGTTGCCCGCCTGAAAAAGAAAATAGTAAATCAGAGGAGGTGTGCCCCTGGTATAATTCACATATCAGGACCCTCAAGCAGAAAGTGCGAAGATTAGAAAGAAAGTGGCATTCTTGTAAAATAGACAGCTATCATGTAGCCTGGAAAGACTGTCTATTAGTTTACAAAAGGCCCTTCGCAAGGCTAGAACAGCTTATTTTTCTTCTTTAATTGAGGAAAATAAGAGCAACCACAGGTTTCTTTTCAGCACTGTGGCCAAATTAACAAAGAGTCACAGTGCTTTAGACCCACGTATCCCTTCTTCCCTTAGTGGTGAAGACTTCATGAGCTTCTTCACTGATAAAGTTCTAGCAATCAGAGGGAAAGCTAAACAGGCCATCCCATTTGTGTGTGTTTCTGTGCCTCTCCTTTCCCTTTCCTCTCCTCTCCTCTCCTCTCCTCTCCTCTCCCTCTCCTATCCTCTCCTCTCCTCTCCCCCTCTCCTTCTCCTTCTCCTTCTTCTCCTCTCCCTCTCCTCTCGTCTCCCTCTCGTCTCCTCTCGTCTCCTCTCGTCTCGTCTCCTCTCCTCTCTGTTTACCCAGCCGTCCAAGAGCAGGAGTGTCCCCCGACATGAGTCCTGCCCATGTAGGTTTCTTCCTGTAAAAGGGGGACTTTTTCCTTGCCACTGTTGCTTGTCTGGGGTTAGGCCCTGGGATTCTATAAAGCGCCTTGGATCAATTTTTGATTGTAAAAATACGCTGTGTAAATAAAGAATGATTGATTGCCAAAACAGCTTTTTCAAACCAAGAGAAGTGTGATTTATTCCACAGGACTGCGTAAATTCATGTTTGCCTGTGCGCAAAACGTGGAATTACATAAGATGAAGTGAAAAACACCCGTATTTTAACTTTCCTTTTAAAATGAAATGAGTTTTTTCACATTAGTGAATTCATCCAAAGTACTGCTCAGGACTGCGTACATTCATGTTTGCCTGTGCGCAAAACGTGGAATTACATAAGGCGAACTGAAAAACACCCGTATTTTAACTTTCCTTTTAAAATGAAATGAGTTTTTTCACATTAGTGAATGATTCCATAGTACTGCACAGTTCTGCGTAAATTCATGTTTGCCTGTGTGCAAAACGTGGAATTACATAAGGTGAAGTGAAAATAACCTGTTTTTTGAATTTTCTTTTAAAATTAAATGACTTTTTCCCATTAGTGAATGATTCCATAGTACTGCACAGTTCTGCGTAAATTCATGTTTGCCTGTGTGCAAAACGTGGAATTACATAAGGTGAAGTGAAAAACACCCGTATTTTAACTTTCCCTTTAAAATGAAATGACTTTTTTCACATTAGTGAATTCTTCCAAAGTACTGCTCCGGACTACGTAAATTCATGTTTGCCTGTGTGCACAACGTGGCATTACATAAGTTGAAGTGAAAACAACCCGGTTTTTAACTTTCCTTTTAAAATTAAATGACTTTTTTTCACATGAGTAAATTATTCCACAGTACTGCACAGTTCTGCGGAAATTCATGTGTGCCTGTGTGCAAAAAGTGGGATTACAGAAGGGGAAGTGTAAACAACCAGTTTTTTAACATTCCTTTTAAAATGAAATGACTTTTTCACATCAGTGCCCTTTTGCCAAAACAGCTGTTTCAGACTGAGGGAAGATGGGTTTTGACCAAAGTGTGTTTGATTCCACCCTACTGCACAGGACTGTTTAAATTCATGTTTGCTTTGCTACGTGGAATTACTGCACAGGACTGCGTACGTTCATGTTTGCCTATGTGCAGAACTTTGAATTACATAAGATGAAGTGAAAAACACCCATATTTTAACTTTCCTTCAAAAATTAAATGACTTTTTTCACATTAGTGAATTATTCCACAATACTGCTCAGGACTGTGTAAATTCATGTTTGCCTGTGTGCAAAACCTTGAATTACATAAGGCAAAGTGAAAAACACCCGTATTTTAACTTTCCTTCAAAAATGAAATGACTTTTTCACATTAGTGAATTATTCCACAATACTGCACAGGACTGCGTACATTCATGTTTGCCTATGTGCAGAACTTTGAATTACATAAGATGAAGTGAAAAACACCCGTATTTTAACTTTCCTTTTAAAAAATTAAATGACTTTTTTCACATTAGTGAATTATTCCACAATACTGCTCAGGACTGTGTAAATTCATGTTTGCCTGTGTGCAAAAGTGGGATTACATAAGGTGAAGTGAAAACAACCCGTATTTTGACTTTCCTTTTAAAATTAAATGACTTTTTCACATGAGTAAATTATTCCACAATACTGCTCAGGACTGCGTTAATTCATGTTTGCCTGTGTGTAAAACCTTGAATTACATAAGGTGAAGTGAAAAACAACCCGTATTTTAACTTTCCTTTAAAAATTAAATGAGTTTTTTCACATTAGTAAATTCTTCCAAAGTACTGCTCAGGACTGCGTACATTCATGTTTGCCTGTGTGCACAACGTGGCATTACATAAGGTGAAGTGAAAACAACCCGTTTTTTTAACTTTCCTTTTAAAATTAAATGACTTTTTCACATGAGTGAATTATTCCACAGTACTGCTCAGGACTGCGTTACTTCATGTTTGCCTATGTGCAAAACCTTGAATTACATAAGGTGAAGTGAAAAACACTCGTATTTTAACTTTCCTTCAAAAATTAAATTACTTTTTTCACATTTCTGAATTCTTCCAAAGTACTGCACAGTTCTGCGTAAATTCATGTTTGCCTTTGTGCAAAACGTGGCAATACATAAGTTGAAGTGAAAACAACCCGTATTTTAACTTTCCTTTAAAATGAAATGACTTTTTCACATTCGTGAATTCTTCCACAATACTGCTCAGGACTGCGTATATTCATGTTTGCCTGTGTGCAAAACGTGGAATTACATAAGGTGAAGTGAAAAACAACCCGTTTTTTTAACTTTCCTTCAAAATTAAATGACTTTTTTTCACATGAGTAAATTATTCCACAATACTGCTCAGGACTGCGTTACTTCATGTTTGCCTATGTGTAAAACCTTGAATTACATAAGGTGAAGTGAAAACATGCGTATTTTAACTTTCCTTTAAAAATTAAATGAGTTTTTTCACATTAGTGAATTCTTCCAAAGTACTGCTCAGGACTGCGTACATTCATGTTTGCCTATGTGCACAACGTGGCATTACATAAGTTGAAGTGAAAACAACCCGTTTTTTAACTTTCCTTTTAAAATTAAATGACTTTTTTCACATTAGTAAATTATTCCACAATACTGCTCAGGTCTGCGTTATTTCATGTTTGCCTATGTGCAAAACCTTGAATTACATAAGGTGAAGTGAAAAACACCCGTATTTTAACTTTCCTTCAAAAATTAAATGACTTTTTTCACATTCGTGAATTCTTCCAAAGTACTGCACAGTTCTGCGTAAATTCATGTTTGCCTTTGTGCAAAACGTGGCAATACATAAGTTGAAGTGAAAACAACCCGTATTTTAACTTTCCTTTTAAAATGAAATGACTTTTTTTCACATTAGTGAATTCTTCCACAATACTGCTCAGGACTGCATACATTCATGTTTGCCTGTGCGCAAAACGTGAATTACATAAGGCGAAGTGAAAAACACCCGTATTTTAACTTTCCTTTAAAAATTAAATGACTTTTTTTCACATTAGTGAATCATTCCACAATACTGCTTGCCTATGTAAGACCTGGACTGTGTAAATTCATGTTTGCCTGTGTGCAAAAAGTGGGATTACATAAGGTGAAGTGAAAACAACCCGTTTTTTGACTTTCCTTTTAAAATTAAATGACTTTTTTTCACATTAGTGAATTATTCCACAATACTGCTCAGGACTGCGTTACATTCATGTTTGCCTGTGTGCAAAACCTGAATTACATAAGGTGAAGTGAAAACACCCGTATTTTAACTTTCCTTTTAAAAATTAAATGACTTTTTCACTTTAGTGAATGCTTCCAAAGTACTGCACAGTCCTGCGTAAATTCATGTTTGCTTTTTTTGTGTGCAAAACGTTGAATTACCTAATGGTGAAGTGAAAAAACCCGTATTTTAACTTTCCTTTTAAAAGTATATGACTTTTTCACATTAGTGAATGATTCCACAATACTGCTCAGACTGCGTACATTCATGTTTGCCTGTGTGCAAAACCTGGAATTACATAAGGTGAAGTGAAAAAACCCGTTTTTTAACTTTCCTTTTAAAAATTAAATGACTTTTTTTTCACATGAGTGAAATTATTCCACAGTACTGCACAGGACTGCGTAATTTCATGTTTGCCTGTGTGCAAAACGTGGAATTACATAAGGTGAAGTGAAAAACACCTGTTTTTTAACTTTCCTTTAAAAATTAAATGAGTTTTTTCACATTAGTGAATTCTTCCAAAGTACTGCACAGTTCTGCGTAAATTCATGTTTGCCTGTGTGCAAAACGTGGCAATACATAAGTTGAAGTGAAAACAACCCGTATTTTAACTTTCCTTTTAAAATGAAATGACTTTTTCACATTAGTGAATTCTTCCACAATACTGCTCAGGACGGCGTACATTCATGTTTGCCTGTGCGCAAAACCTGGAATTACATAAGGTGAAGTGAAAATAACCCGTTTTTTAACTTTCACTTTAAAATTATATGAGTTTTTTCACATTAGTGAATTATTCCACAGTACTGCACAGTACTGCGTAACTTCATGTTTGCTTTTGTGCAAAACGTTGAATTACATAAGGTGAAGTGAAAACACCCGTTTTTTAACTTTCCTTTTAAAATTATATGACTTTTTTCACATTAGTGAATTATTCCACAGTACTGCTCAGGACTGCGTAAATTCATGTTTGCCTGTGTGCAAAACCTGAATTACATAAGGTGAAGTGAAAACAACCCGTTTTTTAACTTTCCTTTTAAAAATTAAATGACTTTTTCACATTAGTGAATTATTCCACAGTACTGCACAGTTCTGCGTAAATTCATGTTTGCCTGTGTGCAAAAAGTGGGATTACATAAGGTGAAGTGAAAACAACCCGTTTTTTTAACTTTCCTTTTAAAATGAAATGACTTTTTCACATGAGTGCCCTTTGCCAAAACCGCTGTTTCAGACTGAGGGAAGATGGGTTTTGACCAATGTGTGTTTTATTCCACCCTACTGCACAGGACTGCTTAAATTCATGTTTGCTTTACTACGTGGAATTACTGCACAAGACTGCGTACATTCTTTTTGCCTATGTGCAGAACCTCTAATTACATAAGGTGAAGTGAAAACCACCCGTTTTTTAACTTTCCTTTTAAAATTATATGACTTTTTTCACATTAGTGAATGATTCCACAGTACTGAACAGTTCTGCATAATTCATGTTTGCCTGTGTGCAAAAACGTGAATTACATAAGGTGAAGTGAAAATAACCTGTTTTTTAACTTTCCTTTAAAAATTAAATGAGTTTTTTCACATTAGTGAATTCTTCCAAAGTACTGCACAGGACTGCGTAAATTCATGTTTGCCTGTGTGCAAAACGTGGCATTACATAAGTTGAAGTGAAAACAACCCGTTTTTAAACTTTCTTTTAAAATGAAATGACTTTTTTCACATGAGTAAATTATTCCACAATACGTGCTCAGGACTGGGCATTCATGTTTTCCTTGTGCAAAACCTTGAATTACATAAGTGAAGTGAAAACACCCGTGTTTCAACTTTCTTTAAAATTAAATGAGTTTTTTCACATTAGTGAATTCTTCCACAGCACTGCTCAGGACTGCGTAAATTCATGTTTGCCTGTGTGCAAAACGTGGCATTACATAAGGTAAAGTGAAAACAACCCGTTTTTTAACTTTCCTTTAAAATTAAATGACTTTTTTCACATTAGTGAATTATTCAACAATACTGCTCAGGACTGCGTTAAATTCATGTTTGCCTATGTGCAGAACCTGAATTTCATACGGTGAAGTGAAAAACACCCGTTTTTTAACTTTCCTTTATAAATTAAATGACTTTTTTCACATTCGTGAATTCTTCCAAAGTACTGCACAGTTCTGCGTAAATTCATGTTTGCCTGTGTGCAAAACGTGGCATTACATAAGTTGAAGTGAAAACAACCTGTTTTTTAACTTTCCTTTTTAAATGAAATGACTTTTTTTCACATTAGTGAATTATTCCACAATACTGCTGAGGTCTGCGTACATTCATGTTTGCCTGTGTGCAAAACGTTGAATTACATAAGGTGAAGTGAAAAACACCCGTTTTTTAACTTTCCTTTAAAATTAAATGAGTTTTTTCACATTAGTGAATTATTCCACAATACTGCTCAGGACTGTGTCACTTCATGTTTGCCTGTGCAAAACGTGGGATTACATAAGGTGAAGTGAAAACAACCTGTTTTTTAACTTTCATTTTAAAATTATATGACTTTTTTCACATTAGTGATTTATTCCACAGTACTGCACAGTTCTTCGTAAATTCATGTTTGCCTGGGTGCAAAACATGGAATTACATAAGGTGAAGTGAAAACAACCCGTTTTTTAACTTTCCTTTTAAAATAAAATGACTTTTTTCACATTAGTGAATTATTCCACAGTACTGCACAGTCCTGCGGAACTTCATGTTTGCTTTTGTGCAACACGTTGATTTACCTAATGTGAAGTGAAAACCACCCGTTTTTTAACTTTCCTTTTAAAATTATATGACTTTTTACACATTAGTGAATTATTCCACAGTACTGCTCAGGACTGCGTGTCACTTCATGTTTGCCTATGTGCAAAACGTTGAATTACATAAGGTGAAGTGAAAAACACCCGTTTTTTAACTTTCCTTTTAAAATTATATGACTTTTTTCACATTAGTGATTTATTCCACAGTACTGCACAGTTCTTCGTAAATTCATGTTTGCCTGAGTGCAAAACATGGCATTACATAAGGTGAAGTGAAAACAACCTGTTTTTTAACTTTCCTTTTAAAATAAAATGACTTTTTTCATTTTAGTGAATTATTCCACAGTACTGCACAGTTCTGCGTAAATTCATGTTTGCCTGTGTGCCAAACGTTGCATTACATAAGTTGAAGTGAAAACAACCCGTTTTTTTAACTTTCCTTTTAAAATGAAATGACTTTTTCACATTAGTGAATTCTTCCACAGTACTGCACAGTACGGCATAACTTCATGTTTGCCTGTGCGCAAAACGTGGAATTACATAAGGTGAAGTGAAAATAACCTGTTTTTTAACGTTCATTTTAAAATTATACGAGTTTCTTCACATTGGTGAATTATTCCACAGTACTGCACAGTCCTGCGTAACTTCATGTTTGCCTTTGTGCAAAACGTTGAATTACATAAGGTGAAGTGAAAAACACCTGTTTTTTAACTTTCCTTTTAAAATTATATGACTTTTTTCACATTAGTGAATTATTCCACAATACTGCTCAGGACTGCGTACCTTCATGTTTGCCCATGTGCAAAACCTTGAACTACATAAGGTGAAGTGAAAAACACCCGTTTTTTAACTTTCTTTAAAATTAAATGAGTTTTTCACATTAGTGAATTCTTCCAAAGTACTGCTCAGGACTGCGGAAATTCATGTTTGCCTGTGTGCAAAAAGTGGGATTACATAAGGTGAAGTGAAAACAACCCGTTTTTTAACTTTCCTTTTAAAATGAAATGACTTTTTTCACATGAGTGCTCTTTTGCCAAAGCAGCTGTTTCAGACCGAGGGAAGACGGGTTTTGACCAGTGTGTTTTATACTACCCTACTGCACAGGACTGCTTAAATTCATGTTTGCTTTACTACGTGAATTACTGCCCAAGACCGTAATTATTTTTGCCTATGTGCAGAACTTAATTACATAAGGTGAAGTGAAAATAACCCGTTTTTTAACTT
Organism: Lagocephalus sceleratus; assembly: GCA_911728415.1. Lineage (NCBI taxonomy): Eukaryota > Metazoa > Chordata > Actinopteri > Tetraodontiformes > Tetraodontidae > Lagocephalus > Lagocephalus sceleratus. The sequence goes on from CAJVRN010000169.1 coordinate 83,130, forward strand.
TCCTTTTAAAATTATATGACTTTTTTCACATTAGTGAATGATTCCACAGTACTGCACAGGACTGCGTAAATTCATGTTTGCCTGTGTGCAAAACGTTGAATTACATAAGGTGAAGTGAAAATAACCTGTTTTTTTAACTTTCCTTTTAAAAATTATATGAGTTTTTTCACATTAGTGAATTCTTCCACAGTACTGAACAGTTCTGCGTAATTTCATGTTTGCCTGTGTGCAAACATGGAATTACATAAGTTGAAGTGAAAAACAACCCGTTTTTTAACTTTCCTATTAAAAAATGAAATGACTTTTTTCACATTATTTCAAACCTCTTTTTTAATAAGGAAGGAGTTAGGTGATTTATTCCACCCTACTGCACAGGACTGCTTACATTCATGTTTGCTTATGTGCCAAACCTTGAATTACATAAGGTGAAGTGAAAAACACCCCGTTTTTTAACTTTCTTTTAAAATTAAATGAGCTTTTCACATTAGTGAATTATTCCACAAGTACTGCTCAGGACTGCGTAAATTCATGTTTGGCTGTGTGCAAAACCTGGAATTACATAAGTTGAAGTGAAAATAACCCGTTTTTTAACTTTCCTTTAAAATTAAATGACTTTTTACACAAGAGTGAATTATTCCACAGTACTGAACAGTACTGTGTCACTTCATGTTTGCTTATGTGCAAAACGTTGGATTACATAAGGTGAAGTGAAAACAACCTGTTTTTTAACTTTCCTTTTTAAATTTATATGAGTCCCTTTTTCACATTAGTGAATTATTCCAACAAGTACTGCACAGGACAGCGTAAATTCATGTTTGGCTCTGTGCAAAACCTTGATTTACATAAGCTGAAATGAAAACAACCCGTTTTTTAACTTTCATTTGAAAATAATCTGACTTTTTTCACATTAGTGAATTATTCCACAGTACTGCACAGTTCTGCGTAAATTTATGTTTGACTATGTGCAAAACGTTGAACTACATAAGGTGAAGTGAAAATAACCTGTTTTTTAACTTTCATTTTAAAATTATATGACTTTTTTCACTTTAGTGATTTATTCCACAGTACTGCACAGTTCTTCGTAAATTCATGTTTGCCTGAGTGCAAAACATGGATTTACATAAGGTGAAGTGAAAAGAACCCGTTTTTTAACTTTCCTATTAAAATGAAATTACTTTTTTCACATCAGTGCACTTTTGAATTTTTAATGAGGGAAGATGGGTTTTGACTTTTTCTTTACTTCATGTTTGCTTTATGCCAAACGAATTACAAAGGTGAAGTGAAAACAACCCGTTTTTTAACTTTCCTTTTAAAATAAAATGACTTTTTTCACATTAGTGAATTATTCCACACTACTGCACAGGACTGCGTAAATTCATGTTTGGCTATGTGCAAAACCTTGAATTACATAAGCTGAAATGAAAATAACCCGTTTTTTAACTTTCATTTTAAAATTATATGACTTTTTACACAATAGTGAATTATTCCACAGTACTGAACAGTACTGTGTCACTTCATGTTTGCTCATGTGCAAAACGTTGAATTACATAAGGTGAAGTGAAAACAACCCGTTTTTTAACTTTCCTTTTACAATTATATGACATTTTTCACATTAGTGGTGAATTATTCCACCGTACTGCACAGGACTGCTTAAATTCATGTTTGCTTATATGCCAAACCTTGAATTACATAAGGTGAAGTGAAAATAACCAGTTTTTTAACTTTTATTTTAAAATTATATGACTTTTTTCACATGAGTGAATTGTTCCACAGTACTGAACAGTACTGCATAACTTCATGTCTGCTTATGTGCAAAACGTTGAATTACATAAGGTGAAGAGAAATTAACCTGTTTTTTAACTTTCATTTTAAAATTATATGACTTTTTTCACATTAGTGAATTATTCCACAGTACTGCACAGTTCTGCGTAAATTCATGTTTGACTATGTGCAAAACGTTGAACTACATAAGGTGAAGTGAAAATAACCTGTTTTTTAACTTTCATTTTAAAATTATATGACTTTTTTCACATTAGTGAATTATTCCACAGTACTGCACAGTACTGCATAAATTCATGTTTGCCTATGTGCAAAACGTTGAACTACATAAGGTGAAGTGAAAATAACCTGTTTTTTAACTTTCATTTTAAAATTATATGACTTTTTTCACATTAGTGAATTATTCCACAGTACTGCACAGTACTGCGTAATCTTCATGTTTGCTTATGTGCAAAACATTGAATTACATAAGGTGAAGTGAAAATAACCTTTTTTTTAACTTTCATTTTAAAATTATATGACTTTTTTCACATTAGTGAATTATTCCAGAGTACTGCACAGGACTGCGTAAATTCATGTTTGCCTGTGTGCAAAACATGGAATTACATAAGGTGAAGTGAAAAAAACCCATTTTTTAACTTTCCTTTTAAAATGAAAGGACTTTTTAGTGCACTTTTGACCAAAACACGGTTTGTTTTATTCCACAGTACTGCACAGGACTGCGTAAATTCATGTTTGGCTAAGTGCAAAACCTTGAATTACATAAGCTGAAATGAAAATAACCCGCTTTTTAACTTTCATTTTAAAATTATATGACTTTTTTCACATTAGTGAATTATTCCACAGTACTGAACAGTACTGCATAACTTCATGTCTGCTTATGTGCAAAACGTTGAATTACATAAGGTGAAGAGAAATTAACCTGTTTTTTAACTTTCATTTTAAAATTATATGACTTTTTTCACATTAGTGAATTATTCCACACTACTGCACAGGACTGCGTAAATTCATGTTTGGCTATGTGCAAAACCTTGAATTACATAAGCTGAAATGAAAATAACCCGTTTTTTAACTTTCATTTTAAAATTATATGACTTTTTACACATTAGTGAATTATTCCACAGTACTGAACAGTACTGTGTCACTCCATGTTTGCTCATGTGCAAAACGTTGAACTACATAAGGTGAAGTAAAAACAACCCGTTTTTTAACTTTCCTTTTAAAATGAAATAACTTTTTTAACATGAGTGCACTTTTGCCAAAACCCCTGTTTCAGATTGAGGGAAGATGGGTTTTGACCAAAGTGTGTTTTATACCACAAGACTGCACAGGACTGCTTAAATTCATGTTTGCTTATATGCCAAACCTTAAATTACATAAGGTGAAGTGAAAATAACCTGTTTTTTAACTTTTATTTTAAAATTATATGACTTTTTTCACATTAGTGAATTGTTCCTTTGTCCTATACAGGACTGCATGAATTCATGTTTGTCTATGTGTAAAACCTTGAGATACATAAGCTGAAATTAAAATAACCCGTTTTTTAACCTTACTTTTTAAATGAATTGACTTTTTTCACATTAGTGAATTATTCCACAGTACTGCACAGTTCTACGTAAATTCATGTTTGCCTGTGTGCAAAACATGGATTTACATAAGGTGAAGTGAAAACAACCCGTTTTTTAACTTCCCTTTTAAAATTAAATGACTTTTTTCACATTAGTGCACTTTTGCCAAAACAGCTGTTTCAGACTGAGGGAAGATGGGTTTTGACCAAAGTGTGTTTTATTCCACAGTACTGCACAGGACTGCGTGTTAAAGTGAATCTTATGTGGTGTTTTGTATCTTCTTTCACGGTGCAGGAAACGTTCGAATTACGATAAGGTGAAATGCAAAATAACTTTGTTTTTTAACAGTCGTCGGATTTCAAAATTATATTGACGTTTTATTCACATTGTTAGTGAATTATAATTTTTAAGGTTTTTATTCCACAGTACTGCAAGTTCTGCGTAAATTCATGTTTGGCTGTGTGCAAAACCATGAATTACATAAACTGAAATGAAAATAACCTGTTTTTTAACTTTCCTTTTTAAATTAGATTACTTTTTTTCACATTAGTGATTTATCCACAGGTACTGCACAGGACTGCATAACTTCATGTTTGCTTATGTGCAAATCGTTGAATTACATAAGGTGAAGTGAAAATAACCCGTTTTTTAACTTTCCTTTTAAAATGAAATGACTTTTTCACAGAGTGCACTTTTGCCAAAACACCTGTTTCAGACTGAGGGAAGATGGGTTTTGACCAAAGTGGGTTTTATTCCACAGTCCTGAACAGGACTTCATGTTTGCTTATGTGCAAAACCTTGAATTACATGAACTGAAATGAAAATAACCAGTTTTTTAACTTTCCTTTTTAAATTATAATGCTTTTTTCACATTAGTGACATACATTCCACAGTACTGCTCAGTTCTGCGTACGTTCATGTTTGACTATGTGCAAAACCTTGAAATACATAAGCTGAAATGAAAATAACCTGTTTTTTTACTTTCATTTTAAAAGTATATGTCTTTTTTCACATTAGTGAATTATTCCACAGTACTGCACAGGGCTGCGTAAATTCATGTTTGCCTGTGTGCAAAACCTTGAATTACATGAGGTGAAATGAAAACAACCCGTTTTTTAACTTTCATTTTTAAATTAGATTACTTTTTTACATTCGTGAATGAGAGAGGAGAGGAGACTAGAGGAGAGGAGAGGAGAGGGGAGGGAGAGGAGAAGAAGGAGAAGGAGAGGGGGAGAGGAGAGGAGAGGAGAGGGAGAGGAGAGGAGAGGAGAGGAGAGGGAAAGGAGAGGCACAGAAACACACACAAAAATACAAAATACACTATACAACGGGTCAGCGGGCCAGAGGTCATCATGCAGCTCCGAAGGCAGCGATACCTGTAAGTAAATGTGTGTGTGGGGGGGATTGGTGAAGAGGATTGGTCCAAGTACAGAACGTTGAGGAACTCCATGGCTAACCCTACTGTATGAAGAGGGAACGCCATGGGCGTGAGCAAACTGGTATCTATCAGATAGATATGATCTAAACCAGTCTAGTTTTGCCCCTTTAATCCCAATCATATTTCCCACTCTCTATAACAAACCCTTTATTAAACTTTTTAAAAGCAGCACTGAGATCCAACAGAACCAGCATAGATACCAGTCCATGATCTGAAGCTATGAGAAGATCATTACTAACTTTAAGAAGTGCTGTTTCTGTGCTGGTTTTTTTAGATAGATATGATTAAAACGTTGTTTTTTTTTTAATCCCCATCATATTCCCGTTTTTTAAAACGATGTTGTGATAAATTGTATAAAAAGAAGAAATGAGATAAAAAAAAAAACGAATAGAAAAACGAAAATGATATGAAGGTATGAGAAGATAATTAAAAATTTTAAGAAGTGTTTTTTTGGTGAGCTCTAAGGCCTAACTGAATCTCAAACAGGCTGTTCCTCTGCAGGTGCTCCAGTAACTGAGTCACCACCACCTTCTCAAGAATTTTTGAAATGAAAGGAAGGTTGGATATTGGGCCTATACTTTGCTAATACTTCAGGATCCAGTGATGGTTTTTTAAGCAAAGGCTTAATCACTGCCACCTTGTAGGACCGGGGTACATAACCCCGTCACTACTAAAAAAGGGTCTGGTCCAGGATAGGACTGCCTATCAATGGTAAAACATCTTTCAACAGGTGTGTTGGGATGGGATCTAAAAGACATGTGGTGGTCTTGGATTTCTGAATCAGCGATGACGCCTCAGAAAAATATATAGGGCTGAAGGAGTTTAAGGGCTCATTGTATGTTCCCACAGTCAGCACATCTGGTGATGGTTCAGTTGTTGGGATGGCCTGTTTAGCTTTCCCTCTGATTGCTAGAACTTTGTCAGTGAAGAAGCTCATGAAGTCTTCACCACTAAGGGAAGAAGGGATACGGTGGGTCTAAAGCACTGTGACTCTTAGTTAATTTGGCCACAGTGCTGAAAAGAAACCTGTGGTTGCCTTTATTTTCCTCAATTAAAGAAGAAAAATAAGCTGTTCTAGCCTTGCGAAGGGCCTTTTTGTAAACCAATAGACAGTCCTTCCAGGCTACATGATAGCTGTCTATTTTACAAGAATGACACTTTCTTTCTAATCTTCGCACTTTCTGCTTGAGGGTCCTGATATGTGAATTATACCAGGGGCACACCTCCTCTGAATTTACTATTTTCTTTTTTCAGGCGGGCAACAGAATCAAGCATGATTCTCAGTGAGGCTGCTGCACCTTCAGCAATAGAGTCAACCTCTGCAGGTCTAAGATTATAATGATTGATCCCTGGGGAAACACACGGTGGTCCTGGGATTAGCACAGGGATCACTTTCTTAAACTTCGGTACAGCATTATCTGAAAGACATCTACTATAGTAAGACTTTGTTCTGAGCATGGAAGAAAATCCTTAATTATATATGTAAAAGTGATCAACGAATAGTCTGACAGGAGTGGGTTCTGAGGGAACACTGACACATGTTCTACCCTCAACACCATAAGTCAGAACTAGATCTAGGGTGTGGTTGAAGGTATGAGTTCGCTGGTTTATCTGCTGAGGAAACCAACTGACTCAAGTAATGAAATGAAGTCATTTCTAAAGCTGTCATTTACAATGTCTACATGGATATTAAAGTCTCCAATGATAATGACTTTGTCTGTTCTAATGACAAAGTCAGATAAGAAATCAGAGAACTCTGATGGGACTGTGAATGTGGCCCAGCAGGGGGCTGATATACAACTACAAACAAAAGTGGCTTTTCTGCCTTCCAGTTCAGATGGTGTGAACATGCTGTGCAGTAGAGCTGCGCTGCCCAACTGGGGAGGAGGATATCTCAGCTATTCAACTTCTGGCACCAGCAAGATAGGTGCGAGCGCATGCTGTGCAGGCGTCCTGTGTCCGCGCCTTGGAGGCTATATAAGTTCCGGAATTTGTACGCATAGGTAGAGACTCTCTCTGCATGCTTCCATTCATGTATCATGACCGACTGACTGAATAAACCATCTCCTACACAGTAACTTAGACTTGTCTTCTGATTCCCCTAGGTTGCCCCTTCCCACCTCTACCCACCCCAGATGACCTTGACCTGCCAGAAGGACTCCACCTAACAACCTCAGAGACGGCCTGTGGGGTGAGCCCAAGAAGACCCTTCTCCCTCTGGCCACCAGGGGATGAGAGAAGGGGACAACAGGCCCTTGGTACCCCACTTCACCATGCCATTGGTCCAAGTGGGAGTCTCTCAGGGCAACCCAATGTATGAAGGCTATAAAAACCGACTATGAATGTGAGTATAACGGGTTATATAAGGCTGGCATATGAACTATAAATATTATGAAATAGTATGATTGTATGTACAGTGGTAGTGCAGTATTGGAAATATTTACAGTAGTGCAGGTTAAATTAGTTACAGGACATAAGGACATAAGGTCCTGTAAATTGTAAAGGGCGGTTCAGTCCATGTGCTATTGTTGTGTGTATGAGAATACAGTCTGTCATTGTTGTGAGTGTGGGTGGCTGTGGTGTATGTGTTTTTCAGTCCATAGTGTCAGTGTGGTTCATCTGTCAGGAGGCCGAGTTCAGGAGCGTGACAGCCGTGGGGAAGAAGCTGTTCCGGTACCTGGTGGTCTTTGGCTCCTGTGAAACGCCTCCCAGAAGGCAGGAGGTGAAGAGTCCATGTGCTGGGTGACTGGAGTCTTTGATGATTTTCCCAGCCCTTTTCAGGCAATCAAGAATTCCTGCAAACAGAATTTCAAATTCTTATCTTTCTGTGTGGCGAGTAACTGGATGGCAGACAGAAAGTGTTAAGTCCTCTGAATTTGTGTGAAGTCCTAGAATTTTTTGTGTTATTTATCATTATTATAAAGGTTTAAATTGGCTATTTAAAGATTTAGTCTTCTTTCGTTTGTTTTGAAGTTGAGCATTTTAGTGTGAAAGGGGCTTGGTGACTTCCGGGTTAACGGTTCATCCTTGGGTTATTAAATTTGCTTTGGAGCTATACAGGAGCACACTGCCCATTGGTAAGCTAATGTTAAGCTAGTTAATACATACTATAATAATTTGTACATGCAAAAGATAACAACTGTATGCTGACATATTTACAGAATGTTTGTTCTAGTAAGCATGTTATTACTGCTATAAGCTAATCGTTAATTAGACTTTTTACGCTTAACTCGCGCTGGCGTAATAAGTCCTAACTTACTGAGCATCTCAGGCTACCTTTAGCCAGCGTTCTTGTGCATGTAAAATGTTAATTTATACTGGTAAATACTGGTTTTGTGTTGTATAATTTAGTGATTTTAATTCAGTATAATTCATTTAGACTATATGTGCAGCTAATTGATTACTGCCCAGTGACAATTTTATACAACTTTTTCATTTTAGATTAATTTCAGCTGTTGGGGTGTAGCTCGGGGCACGAGGGGGCAGTCAGGCTGGATGGTGGTGGTGGTTGATAGGGTGGCGGGTAGGTAGTTTCAAGAGAGGCGGATGGGTCCCGGCGTCGGATTTCCAACTGTCCTGTAGAGACGGATAGAAGGGCAGAAGAAGGGGAAGGGTGAGTTTTCTGCTTGGGCTTATCTTAACTTTCCCTACTCTCAATTGTATCATTGCCTTCTGTGTTTGCTCTCTCTGGCGGTTATCACATTCGTTTTCCCAACATTTCAACTTTTGTTCCATAATTATCATCGCATGCAATTCTGTTGCTGATACTTTCTTCTTGCTCATCATCTCATTCGTTTTCTTTGCATGTATAATGTTAATTTTTACTGGTAAATACTGGTTTTGTATTTGTATAATTTAGGGATTTTGATTCAGTATAATTCATTTAGACTATATATGCAATAATTGATTACTGCCCAGTGACAATTTTATATAACTTTTTCATTTTAGATTAATTTCAGCTTTATGTCCTGTGGTCACAGTTATTAAAAATAAAAGAACATCATAAATAACCACGAGTTATTACTTCCGTGTGCTTCCTGTGGGCCTTTTCGGAGGGCCAAGACTCAAAAATCCGAAAAGAGACAAGGGAAGCTTTACAGCACAGAGAGTGGACGGTGGGCCTGGCAGGGCAGCAGCTGTCTTAGCCGCTTCATCTCCACGAGCGTTACCTGCAGATACAGGGTCAGAAAGATTAGTGTGAGCAGTGAGAGGAGTGAGAGACAGTCCCATACCACGATAACTGTGGCCGTTGCCGGAACATAGGTAAAGTGTGACATCGAGTGAACTTGAAGTGATGTAGAATACTGGACATATGGGTCAGGTGTGTCCTCCCAATCAGTGGCGAGGCGACACAGCTTAATCCAAGGTCCGAGGTCCTTCCGATGATCTTCTGGCCCTTTTGACAGGGAGATGTGGGGAGTACTGGACGGAACATCAAACAGTTGACAGACACACAGACAAGTTGACAGACACAGCGCAGCGTATGGGATGCCAGATTATTTGGTTTGGTTAGGTGAACTGAGGCTTGTGCTGAGAAACGCTCAAAAAAAGTTATATAATTTTAAACTGAAAGTTAAAGAACAGGTTATTTTCACTTCACCTTATGTAATATAAGGTTTTGCACATAAGCAAACATGAAGTTATGCAGTCCTGTGCAGTAGTGTGGAATAAAATACACTTTGGTCAAAACCAAACAGCTGTTTTGGCAAAAGTGCACTAATGTGAAAAAAGTGATTTAATTTTAAAAGGAAAGTTAAAAAACGGGTTGTTTTCAGTTTATGTTATATAATTCAACATTCTGCACGTAAGCAAACATGAAATTACGCAATCCTGTGCAGTACTGTGGAATAATCCACTAATGTGAAAAAAGTCATATAATTTTAAAATGAAAGTTAAATAACGTTTTTTTTCCACTTCTCCTTATGTAATTCAACATTGTACACACAAGCAAACATTAATTTGTGCAGTCCTGTGCAGTAGTGTGGAATAAAACACACTTTGTCAAAAAACACCTTATCTCGGTCTGAAACAGCTGGTTTGGCAAAAGTGCACTAATGTGAAAAAAGTGATTTAATTTTAAAAGGAAAGTTAAAAAACGGGTTGTTTTCAGTTCATCTTATGTAATTCAACATTCTGCACGTAAGCAAACATGAAATTACGCAATCCTGTGCAGTACTGTGGAATGATCCACTAATGTGAAAAAAGTCATATAATTTTAAAAAGAAAGTTAAATAACGTTCTTTTTTTCACTTCTCCTTATGTAATTCAACATTGTACACACAAGCAAACATGAATTTATGCAGTCCTGTGAAGTACTGTGGAATAAAACACACTTTGTCAAAAACCACCTTATCTCGGTCTGAAACAGCTGTTTTGGCAAAAGTGCAGTAATGTGAAAAAAGTGATTTAATTTTGAAAGGAAAGTTAAAAAATTGGTTATTTTCATTTCATCTGATGTAATTCAACATTCTGCACGTAAGCAAACATGAATTCACGCAGTCCTGTGCAGTACTGTGGAATAATTCACTAATGTGAAAAAAGTCATATAATTTTAAAATGAAAGTTACATAACCTTTCTTTTTCACTTCACCTTGTGTAATTCAACATTGTACACACAAGCAAACATGAATTTATGCAGTCCTGAGCAGTACTGTGGAATAAAACACACTTTGTCAAAAACCACCTTATCTCGGTCTGAAACAGCTGTTTTGGCAAAAGTGCAGTGATGTGAAAAAGTGATTTAATTTTTAAAAGGGAAAGTTAGTAAACGGGTTGTTTTTCAGTTTATCTTATGTAATTCAACATTCTGCACGTAAGCAAACATGAATTCACGCAGTCCTGTGCACTACTGTGGAATAAGTCACTAATGTGAAAAAAGTCATATAATTTTAAAATGAAAGTTAAATAACCTTTCTTTTCACTTCACCTTATTTAATTCAACATTGTACACACAAGCAAACACGAATTTATGCAGTCCTGTGCAGTACTGTGGAATAAAACACACTTTGTCAAAAACCACCTTATCTCGGTCTGAAACAGCTGTTTTGGCAAAAAAAAGTGATTTAATTTTAAAAGGAAAGTTAAAACGGGTTGTTTTTTAGTTTATCTTATGTAATTCAACATTCTGCACGTAAGCAAACCTGTAATTACGCAATCCTTGCAGTACTGTGGAAAACCACTTTGTAGAAAAGCCATCTCGGTCTGAAAAAGCTTTATGCCCAAGTTCACTCTATAGTAATCAATTGACAAGGACAGTTTAGCAGCCCGTGCAGTACAGGAAAACCCACTCAAAAACCACCTTACTCGGTCTAACAGTGTTGTAGAAGTACACTAATATCAGAAAAAGTGATTTAATTTTAAAAGGAAAGTTAAGAAACGGGTTGTTTTCAGTTAATCTTATGTAATCCAACATTCTGCACTTAAGCAAACATGAATTACCATTCCTGTGCAGTACTGTGGAATAATTCACTAATGTGAAAAAAAGTCATATAATTTTAAAGGAAAGTTAGAAAACGGGGTTCACATCACCTTATGTAATTCAACATTGTACACACAACAAACATGAATTTATGCAGTCCTGTGCAGTACTATGGAATAAAACACCACTGTCAAAAACCACCTTATCTCGGTCTGAAACAGCGCATTTTGGCAAAAGTGCACTAATGTGAAAAAAGTGATTTAATTTTAAAAAGGAAGTTAGAAAACGAGTTGTTTTCAGTTTAATTTTATGTAATTCAACATTCTGCACGTAAGCAAACATGAATTCACGCATTCCTGTGCAGTCCTGTGGAATAATTCACTAAGTGAAAAAATCATATAGTTTAAACGGAAAGTTAAATAACGGGTTTTTCACTTCACCTTATGTAATTCAACATTATTTGTGACATGAATTTATGCAATCCTGAGCAGTACTGAGAATAAGTACATACTGTCCAAAACACCTGCTCCTCAAATCTGAGAACAGCTGTTTTGGCAAAGTGCACTCAATGAATAAAGTGATTTAATTTTAAAAGGAAAAGTTAAAAAACGGGTTGTTTTCAGTTTTCTTTGTAATTCAACATTCTGCACATGTGAACCACCAATTCATGATCCTGTGCAGTACTGTGGAATAATTCACTAATGTGAAAAAAAGTCATATAATTTTAAAGGAAGTTAGAAAAGCGGGTTTTCACTTCACTTTATGTAATCCAAAAGTTTACCCATAGAAAAACATGAATTTATGCTGTCTCTGCAGTAGTGTGGAATAAACCCTTTTAAAAGCCATATCTCAGTCTGAAAAGCCAAAGTTTAAAAATGATTTTTAAAATGGAAAGTTGAAAACGGGTTGTTTTCACTTTATTTTATGTAATTCAACATTTCACGTAAAGAAACATGAATCTCACATGCTGATCCTGTGGAATAATTCTATCTGGAAAAAGTCATATAATTTTAAAAGGAAAGTTCAAAACGGGTATTTTCACTTCACCTTATATAATTTAACATTATACACACAAAGAGACATGGTTATAACCTTCGCAGTCCTGGAATAAAACACACTTCTAATAAAACCACCTTATCTCAGGTCTGAATCAGCTGTTTTGGCAAAGTGCTAATGTGAAAAAAGTGATTTAATTTTAAAAGAAAGTTAGAAAACGGGTTGTTATTTCACTTCATCTTATGTAATCTAACATTCTACTTACGTAAGCAAACATAATTCGCATTCCTGTGGTACCAGTACTGCTGGACTAATTCACTAATGTGAAAAAAGGCCCTTACTAATTTTGAAAGGAAACTTAGAAAACAGGGTTTTTTCACTTAATCTTATGTAATTCAACGTTGTACACACAAGGCAGACATGAATTTATGTAGTCCTGTACAGTACTATGGAATAAAAACACACTTTTGCCAAAAACCATCTCCGCTCGGTCTGAAACAGCTGTTTTTGGCAAAAGTGCCGTAATGTGAATGTGGCGATTAGTACTGCAATCAATGTGGCTACCAGTGACGAGAGTCTAGTCTCAACCTGCTGCTCAATTTTGTAACCATCTTTCCAGTTGTGTACTTGGTAGTTTCAGTCCGTCGATCAGTCATATGGCAGATGGTGAAGCTCCTCTGAACTGGTTTCCAAGCTTCTTTGACCATTCCTCATCAGCATGGTCTTGACTTTGCTTCTCTTATACCCATATACTTTGTGGTGTGAATTAAGTTAGATCAAAGGTGTGAGGTGGTGAGTATGTATACGTGATAGAGCGAGTTGGTGTATGTTTACGTTCTCTATGTGAAACAATATACATGAATGGTCGATTTCATATTGCTATTTATGTTATTGCCATGTGCATTAAGTATCCGAACATCCATCCTGTTTCTGTGTACAGGCGATTCCTACATTTATCATTATATGGCCCGTTTCCTCTTCATGACAATGTGCATGTGACTTACAAGTGTTCCATTTGCTGTTGTATGGTCTTTTAGGAGTTGTGCATGTGACTTACACGAGTGCCTCCATCTATATTTCTTTTGATTATTCTGTATGTCAACTATATCCAGTATCATTCTATTTATCTTAACTGTGAAAGCCCACCTGCTGGTGGGGCAGGTTTAGACTTTGTTTTAAAAAAAAATCAACACTGGTGATGTGTTTCCCGCGGATAGAATGGTAAAAGGTGCCTGCTTTGGAACACAAATTTCAATTAATAAAATGAAAGGAGGAGCCGGGCGGGAGTAGACCCCAAGCTCAAGATGTATAAAGGAAAGTTCTTGGTTTGCAGACTTGGCGGGCCTCCACCTCCTCAGTGCATGGTGATTATGCCTTTTGTCAACAAACCATCGTTGGACCGTGACCCAGCTGAACTTGACGCTCATCATTCGACCCTGTTGTGGTGATTCTACATTACGCATTTGTCCTGTAGTTGGCCCAATGATTCTAAGTAATATTGTGTAACGTTTTAAAACCTGAAGAAGTAGCTTTGACTTGGATGATATTCCACAACACTCTCTATTATTTATACACTACCTTATACAATTTCTAATCCCTCATTATCTATGATGGCTGTGTTTTGGTCTGTATCAACTTGATCCAGAAACAGACTGAAACACTGTCACATGATGGCTTCATCATGTTTTATTGGAGTGATAAATCCCATCATTAGGTCTAACATCGGCAATTATACTATCCATCATGTTTTGAATGTTTACCTTGCTGAACCAGTAAAATGTGGCATATTTTTTGACATGTTGAGGAAGGTTAAAAAACTATCTCCATTATTAAAGTTGTCATTGTTTGTGTGGTTCTCAGATCTATGCCACCCCACACCCTAATTCTGTCCCTGCTCTACCCCTGATGGCCATGCCTCCAAGTTGAGAGGAATTATGGGTTGTCCCGATTTAGTTCACCAATGGCTGTGTCTACATTGTCTAGAGTAAAATCCATCCCATCCATCCATCCATCCATTCATCATCCATCCCATCCATCCGCCGTGTTCTTCGCATATTCCACCACAGATGGGCGCAGGGGGACTGGAGTCCTATCCCAAGACAGTGGGCAAGCGAGTTTCAATTTACCAAATGCTACCGTTTACCGTCTTTCGTTAAATTCTCTGACTTTTTAGCTGGGCATTTGGGAGCTGGGGTTTATGTGCACTTGAATTGTGCATGAATACACCTATTATACATATGTGTGCTGATGTTATAAACCTAATTCCACAGCCCTCTAATATGACTGCCTCCCCAGCACCAGAATAACTGAAAGAAGAGAGAGACTTCTCTTGCCAAGATACAGCAATACTTCTTCTTTGTCTAACAGTTCATTTTGGCTGGCAGATGGACTGGTCAAAAAGTAGGGCAGACTGCTCGTCTGGGACCGGCAACCCAGCTACAACTTTCAGCAGAGTCGGTGCACTTGTTTGACCTTCACAAGGTCTTATGCTGGATTCCACTGTGCCGGACCATCTCCAGGAGGAGTTTTCATCTTGATGTACCACCTGGTTCTGCCTGGTTTCTGCTATCCCTGGATCTTGTCTGGCCCTTCCAATCAAACTCCCCAAACACCTAAAATGACCTTCTATCAAAGGCCACAGCAGATGCCATTCTTTCCAGTGCTGGGTGACATCCTTCGGCAATCTCGGACACCCTCGAAAGCTCAGATAATGATTGGGTCTGTTGTTCCCAGGACCCAGTCTTTTGCTAGGCCGTTAATGAGATCCTTCACTCGCTCCAGCAAGAAATCACTGCCAAACATGAGGAGAAAGGGCAATTCTCTTTGATTGATGTGGGGTGTGGTTATAGGCATACAACAACTGTGGCAGAACACTTGGTGAATACAGGATGTTTCTTATTTATTTTACAGGTGAAAATGCAGTCCTGGTCCCTTGTTTTTATGAGGACGCCAGCACATATCCATGTCAAGTATAACACCAAAAAAGTTACACGTCTTCCAAGCTTTTATGTCTTTAAGGCATGTTTGAGTTTTAACTCCAGGCCACGGGTGGCTGTGTGAGATGCAGATGCAGGGCGGAGGAAGGGAGCCGTCCCTTGTCACAGCTGTGGAATGGACAGCCCACAGTCTCTCCTTCACACCTGCGCAAGGGTGGCCAGTGGGGGGAATTAGAGGCTCTGCTTAGGTTCCAGCCCTACCCCAGGTTATTGCCAGATTGTTGTTGTTGATCTGTAGTATGCATGACTTTCCAGCATTTTCTGCCTGCTTGTTACCCATTTCTGGCCCTGCCTGTACCTGGCCTGCCTGCTTTGTCTGTTCCCTGGTAAACCTGTCCATTCTTGGTTTGAGATCCTATTCCCTGCCCACCTGCTCCCAACCCAGCCTGTCCAGCCTGGAAATTGGCTAAAACATCTGGATCAAGAGGTTTTTTAAGTAATGGCAGCAGTTTTAAAAGACTAGGGGTCATATCTTGATAAAGATAAGTTAATCTGATTTACTTTATAAGTATTATATGAATGGAAAATCTCCTTGAGCAGTTTAGTCGGGATTAGGATCTGGAAGACAAGTTGATGGTTTAGATGCTGTAATTATTGATGTGAGCTCATGAAGATCAATTGGACAGGACCTCTATATTGCTAACTAAGTCCTACAGATTTTTCTATTGTCACTGTACTTACATCTTTGACAGTCAGAAGCGTGCCTTGAATTTTTCTAATGCCAACAATTCCTTGTCAATAAAGGTGCTCATGGCGTCATTATTACTGATGGCCTAAAGGAATAGATGGTTCAACAGAGCCATGACTCTTTTTGTCAGCCTCAGTTATGGTGCTGAAAGAGAGCTGGATTGTTCTTTGTCTTCAATTAAAGATCAATAATATGCCGGTCTAGTCCTGATTTTTTTGGCTACATGAGCTTTTCCAGAATTATTGGAATGCTAAACTCTTTCCAGCTTACACACTGCCTACTTTTCTGTAATCAATTACAACTCTGAATTACATGGGACTATTCTCCTCTGTTTATAGCAATTAAATGTAAGGTTGTATTTAGAGATGCTGTATTACAATCAACCAAATAATTGTTGGAGTTAAATTGTATGTTGCTGTTATCTAGATCAGGATAAGGCACTGAGGTAAATCAATGGAAGGAATTAACTCCTATATCTAATTTTGGCATCATCAGATATGTGTCATTAGGAAATGCCTCCTAAAACAAGGTTGGCCTTACTTCAAGGAAGTGATAGTTAAGACATATTCATCATACTGTACTACATTTCAGTCAAACTAAACGGATCAATCTGATCAGTTATCCAGACCAGCCACTGGAAATAGCTTTGGGAAGACATCTGACATTTTGAGATCCATTTATTTCTTATCTTTCTAGTTTTTATATATATAAACATCTAGGCACAGACACCACATCTATGGAATTTTAAAGGGGTTTGGTTTGAGACAGAGAAGCATGTAGGAACTGCATCTCAGCCTTCCGGGGCTGAACTCTGGGTTGTCATGGTTTTCGGGGTTTAATAAAATTAGCCAAATTCCTTGGGATGAGACCCGCTGAACTAATCTTGGCAACTGCAACTCCATTTGTTCAACAAAATTCCAGAATAAGTTACAGAGATTGTTGAGCTTGATCTCATTACGCCACTAATTAATTCATCATTTTTCAATTCATCAATTCAAGAACAAAATCCAGTGGGAAACTTTCCTGCCACCCCTCTATAACCTCAGAGACAATGTCAAACTCAAATTATGGGCGGTGACCCAAGAGGTCTGCATAACAGCTCAACAGTCCAACAACATGCCCTTGCCTGACTAGGAGGATAGGTTACTGGCACATCATTTCTATCAGACGTGTCAACCACATCTGTCCCTGCCTACTTTTCAAACACAGCATTGAAACTTTAACACATGGCACATTAGAAATAAATGATTAACGCTTAAGAACTCTCAAACTCAAACATACAAACTGGAATCATTTCCAGAGCAAAAATCAGAGCACACATGATACATAATGCATGGAGTACATCCATATCTTGATTACATTGGAATTGACTTCTTGAATAAGAATTTAATTATTTATCCCATCTCTACTTAAAACAGATGTATCAATCACAGTAAAAATCACATTAAATCATTGTAAATCATCTAATATCAAATACAATATAAGATTACCTAAAAATCCTTCCGCACTTAACGATTACAGTCAACACATGAATCTAAGAATTAATTAAATCAATCTACTAGACTTAAATGTATTACATAGGTGTACGGCCACCGGGCGCCCGCCCCCCCCGGTGGATGTGTGCGTGTGGGAACTGCAGGTGTGGCTGCTCCGCTAGCTGTCCTGTCAGTTTCTGATTGGTGGACTTGCTCGTCTCGCTTGGACCACACCTCCTAGCCCGCCAATCAGGAGCTGACAATTCGGGGCAGCCGGTATTTAAATGGCGTTACCCGGCATCGGGGCGACTGAGCTCCAGACCAGTACGCCTCGATTCGGTGCCCCAATTCGGTTTTAGTGATAGTCTCGCGTTAGTTTGTTTCCAGATGTTACAGTTTTCATCACGGTTTTTGCATCTCGCTTTGCTTTCATGGATAGCTCTCCTCGTTTGGAGAGTCTCTTTTCATTATCGTTTTCGCATTTAACAGTAATTGCTACTGCTTTTGTTGTTTACCTTCATGTTTTTTGTTCTTTTAAATGAGTACTGTTGTTGCTTTCAGTTATTGTTGTACATCGTTTTGTGTTGACTACAATGTCTTCATTTTTCTTACTTTTACCCTGCCTGATCTCCCGAGGGTTTTCTCTCGTCCGCTTATGTTTACGACTCCCTTGTTACATCTGGAGCCGGTTGTAACAATAAATCAAAACAGATGGCCATAATGGAACACCGTCTGCTGTTATACTTGCGTCTGAAAAGTCCATGTCGGTGATCCAGGAGTCCCTGTCGTCCATGTTGTCAGTGAACTCAAAGGGGGGAAACCAGGATTCAAGAGACCTCTTTGTTCCCTCCACTGGACTCTTCCGGCAATCTGTTTTACCTGGAAGGGCTTGAGGGACTACTTCACTTGAAACAGAGTGCATACTTTATTACCGTGACAATATATGTGGTTTACAATACTATAACTGACAGAAGACCTACAAGTATTGTAGTAAGAAATCTATCTAACCCCGCTCCCTAGGACCTCTAGCTGTCCCGAGAAGTCCCCAAGATCAACCCTCCCATGGATATTCTCTCTGAGCTGTAAAACAGCATTGCTCTGGATAGTCAGAAAACAGATGTGGAATAGTCGACGTAATGAACAGTTTTCCAGAGAGTGTTCTTGTCATTTTCTTATATTTAGGGTCATATGTACTCCACCTCCAGTTACCATTGGAATCACAGGTAGTTGAGGAAATATGGCAATCATCAAGGTTGCCACCTTGTCTCTGGACAGACAAAGGATATTTCTCTCATCATGTCTTTGCTTTGGCTGGGCTGTGTGTCCTTGGTGACGCCAGATCTCACAGAGCATCCCAGCACCAGGAAGAGGAGTGGAGGCGCTGTTACAGCCCTTTGGTTCCTCCCTGCTGCATGAGGCCAGTCGACATTGCTCTGCCTTCCACCTGTACTGATGTCCTGGTAACCAGCAGGACCTGGTATGGACACATCCACCTAGGGAGAGAGAGAATCCTTTTCCAAGGATTTGATTAGTACATAATCACCGTGCCTGTCAGGAAACCTGTAAATGAAACCTTCGTAAACTTCAGTGAAATGTTTCACATATTTAATCATATAATCATCAGTCCATTAGAGTGACTTTATGGGGAGTCAAAGGTAAACTCATCCCTGTGCACATAATCAGCCCATCAATACCTATGAGGAATTAGCCCCGCATTTGGTTCGAATCACATATAGTACAAGTGGGAGTGAGTCAGGCCACTTCCAGACCTGTTGTCATCATTGTCTTTGTCACTTTCTCCTTGATGGTGGAGTTCATCCTCTCCACCTGTCCTGAGCTCTGGGGATGATAAGGAACATGTACAGGCCACCGAAAACCTCATCACCACTGCGAGTTATTTTTGCAGCAAAGGCTGGGCCTCTGTCACTGTTCAACCCCTCTATTTGCATATTTAGAAAAGGCCCTGGGTGGTGGGGGCAGGTGATCATGTTTGATGGTGTTACTTCTGCTTTTCTTGTCTGCCGACATAGCATACAGTTGTTTATCAGTGTTTGTGAAACATGTGTAATGCCTGACACAAACCATTGTGATCAAATTATCTCATTCATCTGTCCTTTCCAACATGAATTTGTCCATGTGCCACACAATCCAAAACATGAAGGAGGGAATAGGGGCAGACAGTTTGACCATCAGGTGGAGCCACAAGCCAGACTTGCTGAGTACAACCCTTTCTAATCCAAAGCCCCTTTTCCTCACTATCAGCATGGTGTTGTAGCACCGCCAGAACAGCAATGGAGGGCAAAGCAACAGGATCAGGAGGTTGTGCAGAAACACATTGATGAACCACAGAGTTTGGTGAAACCGCCGCTTTTTAAATGCAGCATCAGTCACGCATTTCCCTGTGAAACAGAATCAGAACCAGCTGGATCAGTTGATGATGTTTGACTGGTTTTCCACAAGGATGTTAAGAATCCTTCTGTTGCCAAATCTGTGCAAAATCATGAGCTGCCCCAAAGCATAGCGCAAATCTGTGTAGATAGTAGCAGACTTGTCCTTGGCTACAGTATAAACGCTGATAAGAGCATACAGATTTCTTGGCAGAGGTGTTACCAGGAGGAAGTGCTCCTGACTCAGAAACATCAACATCATTGACCACAACATAGCCTGAAAAATACTGTCCATCAGAGGGTTGGCTACAGGAGCCATCAGTGTACAAAATGAGATCTGATCGCCCTCACAGTCATGGCCATCTTCCAGTTCAGGAATAGGAAGGAAGGTGGCGTGGTTTGAAGGGGTGGACCTTTCCAGAATGATGTGGGGACTGACAAAATCACATATTTGCTGGGTAACGGCTACATTCAAAATATGTCGCACCGAATGAGAGACATGTGCTACACAGTCTTGAGCTAGTACAATAGCTGATTTCTTTTAATCATAGTAGCAACAGAAGCTTACAGATCTCAAATAACCAGGCATGCCAAGCACTGTAGGAGAGAGCTTTGACGAGTAGTTTGCCACTGACGATACTGTAACCTGTGTTTCTGCACCAACAGGCCAGAAGCAAAACCTTCTTTTTTTCAGTCACATATAGATGAACAGGCTGTGTAATCCGCCAGACCCAAAGCTGAGCACAGATGAGAGCAGCTTTGTAACTGACAAAGCACCCTGTGCATTTGGTCTGTCCATTGCACTGTCGGGGAGCTGTCCTGCTGCATAGCTGCCCCCAAGCAAACAGATCCATAGCAGCATAGTCGCAGATCCATTGACCCAAATGTGTGACTAAGGGCTACAATAGTAAATTTAGCTAGAGGCTCGACATGTCCAATGGGAGCTGAAACTCTTCACCAACAACAACAGAGTCCATGTGACAGGCTTCTTAGAGGGGGAGACAAACTAGCAGATCATCATGTGGCAACAGTGCGGTTTGTTTGGTTTCTAGTGTTACGAGTAGCAGGGACAGAGGACTCGATTCAGTCACCGACAAACGCCAATTTTAGGGCTTTCACCTTAAGAATTTCCTTTCTTCACAACTCCTCTGCTAGGGCTCTCTAAGAAACACCCCATATGCAGGTCGCCGCACAAATGAATACAGGCAATAGTATTCAGACACAATGTTTATTTAATATTTTCTCAGTTTTTTAATAAAAAAGGTCTTCAATAATTCATGCTCATATTTACAAAAAAATGTACAGTTCATGCAGTGGTCTTAACAGTGAGCCATGCCCACCAGTCACAATGACATCGACGTGAATAGAGGTAAAGGAAGGGTAAGTAGGACAGGGCTCTGCAAACCTGGAAGAAGTTCCACAAAAACACCACACACAAACAAAATTAAAGCTGCGAGCAGCATTAAACGGGCTCCTCGCACCCCGCTGCCCGTCGGGAGGGGCGCAACGTCGGGGGCCTGACCGACAGACTCCCGTACTCACCGCCGGAGCCCGAGTGAATGGCGCCTGTCTGACTCTGAGCTGCACGCTGTCTTCCCTTTAAAGCTCACTTAGCACCTTTCTTCTTGCTTTCAGCACATGGGTCCAAGAGACTTTGTCAGGACCCGGCTATGGAACGAGTAAAAAGCCAATTTCGATTTTTGGTCCAATGTGGTTTGGTGCTAGTTTCTTTGAAATATTCAAGGGGAGCTGAAGACGTTTTACGTTGCACCTGTTGGGTTCCAAGAGGCTTTTTTTCTAGGCGCCTGTGATGATACACGGCCTGCCAATTTTCACAAACATAGGTCAGCACGCAGTCCCGGGCTGCCTTGTTTGTATCTAGGTGGCGCTGTAACGTATGCAAATATTGAAATGTCAATCTGCTCGGGGGTGGAATTCTGGTTAAACATGTGGAGTCAGATGCGGATCGGATGATGTATGTGTGACTTTTCTGGTTCTGATGCTCTGCGCCCCCTAGGCCACGCCCTTTTATTTAAAGCTGATGTTTTTACTCAGCT
Source organism: Lagocephalus sceleratus (assembly GCA_911728415.1). Lineage (NCBI taxonomy): Eukaryota > Metazoa > Chordata > Actinopteri > Tetraodontiformes > Tetraodontidae > Lagocephalus > Lagocephalus sceleratus. Next base: position 104,932 of record CAJVRN010000169.1, read on the forward strand.
GGCGTCACCAAGGCCTTGTTGACGCCCCCACATGGTTTGAGGAGAATCCGCTCAACGCCTACCTATCAGGACGTCGCCATGTAAAGCATGACATCTCCTGTTATCTGTAGGGGGTGCTATGTTCAAAACTGAATATTGATACATATTTGTGTTCAGGACCAGACCCCGATCACAGCTGTGAACTTTGACCCTGAAGCGGCCTTGTATGTCCAAGATAAAGCCACTCTCAGCAAGTGGTAAACATCAACTTTTTTGTTTCCGCCACGCCCACACCGTTTGATGAATCCTAAAAGCTCTTTCAACTCTAACATCTGCCACATTTCCTTTTAGGATGATATTCACCAAAATGACAACAACCTGATGAAAGCTTTAGGAGGAGTCTCAAAGCACGAAGTGCGAAACAAGGATTTCGGTGAAAATGGCGGACTTCCTGTTTGAGTTTGCTCCCCCAAGCCTTGGTACGATGGCCACACAACCCTCCACTAAGTTTCATGACCATAGGACAAACCTAGCACCGGGGCACCAAAACTAGGTGGCGCTAGAGAGAAGGGTTAGGGTTAGGTTCCTCAGAAATGTTCTGTGCCTTATGAACACATACCGAGGGATGCAAAAAAGACAAAAAAAGTCTATAACCACTGTGTTACTAAGTCTCATGATTGCTGCATTTGAATTTGAATTATTTATTTAGCACACATGCATATAAAACCACCCAAAATAGAATAAAATCACAAACAAGTAAAATATGTTTACATGATCAGACAAAACAAATAAAAAAAGAGATGCAGAGTTGAGGTACAGAGATATACGGGCCTGTTCGTGGCCCTACTCACAAAAACTGCAATACAACAAGATAACTTAAGAAAATAAAATGAAAAGAAAGACAGATAAAAGACAATAATAATAACAATAAAGACAATAATAATAAAAATAATTGGGTGCATTCTACACCTAATGTGATGGTTGGAACTGCTTCTCTTGGACATTTCTCCTGAATACACGGATTCGCATCCACTTTCCTTTTCTTGACAGTCACACGATGCATCAATTTTTTTCGCCTGTGTCAATCAGTCCGGCCCACTACGTACCACCACATGCTGTGTTCAACTGACCCTGACGTTGACTGACATAACACACAACCGCCTGTTTTATCTCAGAAAACGAATGCCTGCCGGTACTTTTTCCTGATTTTTTTTTTTATTCATTCATACTACAGTGTGACCTCTACCTATCGTAACCTGAGAATTACGTGCAGAGAGACGTCCCTCCTAGCCAATGGGATGACAGGAAGTTGCTAGGCGACAGCCAATGGCAGAGCTGCCAAGCAGGTTTACGTTTCGCTAAACTCCGTGAGCTGCCAGTAGCAGCGTAGCGCATTTTACCTTCGTATCCTGACATTACTTTCGCAGCGAAATATTTTGAAATATTTTCCCGTTGAGGCGTGCCGTAACCCGAAAACCCGAATGTAGAGACGTCTCGTAATTCCGAGGTCCCACTGTATAAAATGCACATATAAAATATAAAAATCTTATTGCGCTATGGCCGGTAGAAATGGTCTCGCGCGGTATACTGCCCGGAGCCAGCCCCACCCTGTTCGTAGACAGAGCACAGCACAATGCCCAAAGCAAAAAGAAGTCGGATGGAACACAGCAAGTGAGGAGAAAAAAACTTTGGTAGTTCAGAGGTGGAGGTACTGCTGCAGGAAATCATCCAGAAACTAAGTTATGATTCAGAAATAACGAGAATGTAAAAAAAAAAATAAGAATGTAAAAAATAAAACGCGTAAAAGCTGTGCCTCTGAAACCGGGTCTCTCTTTTTTTTTTCTTTTGAAGTGAATCAAGACTGTTAGACTGAAATTGTGACAATAATGCATTTTATTATTTATTATTTAATGGGCAATTAATTGTGCTTGAAGGTGAACCGTGCCCGCAGTCTGGCCTCCCATCATTGCGCCAAGACACATCCTCGTCACAGGGTTGTGGCTGAGGGGGGAAGAGGGACACCACGCTTCATAGCGATGCTTGCGCAGGAAACAGCAGGTCATGCTTATCCTACAGACTCGTAATGGTGAGGGAGAGTCATACGTTAGATGAATAAACGTAATCTAAGCAGATTTTATAACAAAAATAAATAATTACCTTCTCCGGTTTGTACAGCAATTTGCCACCTGCTGTGTCCAAACACATCCAGCGCTCCTTTAAAATGCCGATGGTGCGTTCAATGGTGGAGAGCGACTGCGCGCGCATGCATCTGATTGAATAAAACTTCCTGTGGAGTCTGAAGGTTGGTCAGTGGTGTCAACAGCCAGGGAGCCAGGGCATAGATCCCTGATCCCCGGAAAGCCCTCGTTTATAACGCGTGTTCACTTTTCGGCTTCACAGATTTTTTTTTACAGCGCATCAGTATTACGAGCAGTGCACCTCCAGTTGTACCGAAAAGTCGGAGGAAGAAGTTTGAACTTGAAAGTGTTTAACTGTGAGCATGGTAAAGCCTTTCGTGAGAAAAGTGTATAAAAGTGTGTGATATGGGGTTTT
>CAJVRN010000172.1:0-14105 GCA_911728415.1 Lagocephalus sceleratus
CAAGTGGAGTGTTGGAGGAATGGTGTCTCCATGACAGGGACATCACTGGACAACCACAAAAGTTTACCTGGACACTTATGTTGTTCTTTTTTATTGGTATTTAAATTCCATTGTTCAAATAGAAGAGGACAGCTGGAGCTGAAGACAAAGAAAAGATGTTGGACTTCACTTCATCCAACTTGACCTTAGAAGCCTCCTCCCGAAGCGTTCTTCTTCTTCTTCTCTTTTTCTGCATCCATCTGTTGAAAAGAGAAATGAGTTTTAGTTTTCACATCCAAACCTTTAAAGTCTTCTGAGTCAAGGACCCTGAAAACAGAAGAACCAACAAAAGTGCATCTTCTTACCTGAACTGCCTGATCTCTCCTCTCTCAGGTGCTCAGCCTCCTGCTCGTGCTCTCCTCCTGCTGCTGCTTGTTAGGATCGTCTGTTCTTCTATTTTCTGCAGCAGCTCAAGCTGGAGTTTGTTCCAGTTGTGAGCTCTAGTCTCCCAGTGCTCAGAGAGGCAGACAGCTGCTTGTTCAGACTCTCATCTTTTCTTGAAGCTGCTGTCTCAGCCTCTGCTCCTCTCTCCCCTCTGCTCTTGGCTGTTCTTTTCTTCCTGCTCCAGCAGCTTCTTCTTGAAGTCTTCCTCCAAGTCCTTCAGTCTCTTCCTGGTCTCCTCTTCCAGCTGCTGTTTCTCCTCCAACAGCTGCAGGTTCAGCTCTTCCTGTCTCTTGGATAGCTCTCTGGTAATAGGTGTCCTGGTCCTCAGTGTGTCCTCTGAGCTGGTCTCCCTCTGTCCAGACCTGGTGGCTGCTGTCAGAAGCTCCTCTGAGCAGCTTCTCCTCTAACTCTGCACACCTCTGCTCCACCTCTTCCAGCTGCGTCTCTCTGCAGGCCAGCAGGGTGATGATTTCTACCTGAGCTGCTGTTCTCATCACACGTTTTCTGGTTTCATTCTTGATCTGTTCTTCTTTTTTCTGCCACAAGTTCTTTTAGTTGTCTGACTTCATCTTGAAGTTCTTTCCATTGAAACTCAGGGCTTCTTCTCCTTCTCCTCCACCCCATGTCTCTCTTGATCTTTAACTTCATCTTAAATACTCAGAGTCTTAAGTCACTGTCTTGTCAGTGTCTGATTAACTGTGTTGTGTTTATTGTATTGGTTTATAATATTAACTTTTGGGACAATATTTGTAGTTTTAAGACTTTCATGTTGTATCAAAGCATGAAAGACCATGTTGACCTTTATCTTTCAACATTAAAATCAAAGCACAGGGGTGTGTCTGTGGGTAAGCTAGGATTGGAATTCAGCCCCCGGAAACTTTCCAATGAAGCTTTATCTGTGGAATTTTGGAAATATTCCAAATCAGACAGTTTTTCAAAAGATACAATCAAGATTCCAGATTTAGAAGAAGAAGTAGAGCTTAATTCTTTCACTCTCTGACTGAATCACCAAAAACATGGGCATTTAGCCTAACTTGAATTTTTTTTTACAGCTCGGTATATGAGCAGTGTTCTGAGTTTGCTGCGCATGCCATGTTCCCCCCCCTCTACTTTTCAGTAATATTCTGTGTGTGTGTGTGTGTGTGTGTGTGTGTGTGTGTGTGTGTGTGTGTGTGTGTGTGCGTGTGGTACATGGCTGGACTCTCATCATCTTCTTAGTGTTTGAGTTTGGTCAGTCAATGAAATATATAAATTATTTCAAAATTAAACAAGAATACTCCCTTTGTCAAAACCTCTTCTCCTCTTTAATAAATAAATCCAGCTATGCTGCTGTAGTGAATCAAAAAAGCTTCCTTCCTAGTGACTCCTCCAAAAATGTTGGTGTGGACCTTGAACTAATGAGCTTGGAGTTGGGCAGAGATTAAAGGGATACGGGAAACACTGCTACAGAGTGTAAGCTCAGCTTTAAAATGATTCTAGATTCTAGTTTAAGTCGGATGGGTCAGGGTCAGGGGGTTGGTAGGATGGGTCAGGGGTTTAAGTAGGATGGGTCAGAGGTCAGGGTTAGGTGGATGGGTCAAAGTTAGGTAGGATGGGTCAGGGATTAGGTAGGATGGGTCAGAGTTAGGTAGGATGGGTCAGGGTCAGGGGTTAGGTGGTATGGGTCAGAGGTCAGGGGTTGGGTGGGGATGGGTCAGAGGGTCAGGGGTTAAAGTGGGATGGGTCAGGGGTTAGGTAGCATGGGTCAAGGGTTAGGTAGGATGGGTCAGGGTCAGGGGTTAGGTAGCATGGGTCAAAGTGTTAGGTGAGGATGGGTCAGGGGTCAGGGGGTTAGGGTAGGATGGGTCACGGGGTTAGATAGAATGGGTCAGGGTTAGGGATCACTGGTCAGACTGGGGCAGGGATCGAGAGAAAACTGCAGAGTCCCCAATTCTACTTTAACTTTGGTGACCTCCGATTGTCATAACCGTTGATCATTACTTACTAACGTCAATAAGATAAAGCCGTTTACCCTTAGCCAGCAGTTTTCCAAATAAGTTTTAATGCTTCCCATTCTGGCACCTGGAAGGGATTTAACGATGGTCACTGGTTTCTCAATTCCTCCTGCCCATCAAAATAGAGTCACCACCAATGACCAGAGAGTTTGTTTGTACAGTGCGGGGTGTTGCCGAGTGGGGAAAATCTGTTGGAAACGTGAAGCAGTTGGCTGTGCCCTGTGGGCCTAAGCTTCCTTCATGGCACGTGTGGTGTTAAGAAGAGTAAGAACCAGTCCACAAACAGACATAGAGAGCAGCACACAACAACACTGGTGAATTAGGACGTATTCGCTGAGTCACCTCCAGAAATCAGGATTAGGTTATTTTAAGAGGACAGTTACATCACTCGACACCTCTGGGAAAAAAAATGTTGTTCCTCTTTTTATTGGTTGGTTGGTTGGTGTGTTCTCTGGGCCGGGACTAAGCTTCCTTCAAACTAATTGTGAAGGAAAAATTACTTTCTCTGCCTTGTTGTCCTGAAGTTAAGAAATTTCTCAGTGACCAGGTCTTGTCTCCACTCCAGTCTTGGACAAAGCAATTCTCTGAAACAACAGCATAACAGGTTGGATTCTTCTGGTCTCTCCCAAGGTGAGCACTTTCAGATATTAGCTGTGCCGTACATGAACAGATCCTGTGACCTGTTTCAATCTATCATCCCTGCAATCCTCAGGGCATGTGACTGGGTCAATTTTGTGCTATTGCTGTGTTAGTGCCATTTCCTGATCAGTAAATCCTACTTCAACACAAGTCATCTTAGTCCCCAGTGTGTCTGTTCCACAACCTCCATAATTTACACATCATGATTGGCGTCACAAACAGGATCTCAACAGAACAAACACTGGTAAATGCAAAATTAATTTTATTTCTTTTGCTACTGCCATGTTTGCGTTTGACGAGATTCTATTAAAGTACTTTGTGGAAGGAGCTGTCTGGCTGCTCTAAGCAGTTTCCAGTAAAAGCGCGAGGAGGCCGCTGCCTGACTGCTTTACACAGAGGCAGGTGGGAATTTGGATATTTGAGTCCTGGGTTCGACCTCATGAGAGAGGGGGTCGGATTGACTGGAGAGAAACAGTATGTGAGCATCCACTTTAAGAAGAACTGTAAATTTAACAGTGCTTATCTGTGAATTTGCAAGACCATCTGTGTGATCCCAGTCCAGAGGGGGAGGAAGACTCAGACAATGATCTGAGCAGTTGTTCGGATGAAACAATCCACTAGTTGAGGGTGGTTGTTAATATCCAAATGAGGTGGAAATGAAATGGGTTCAAGTCCCAGTGAGAAACATATTGTATTCTATGGGTTTGAACTCTGGGTTCAACCCTGGTAAGGGAACACGCCTGTTTCCTCTGGTTTCGTATCCTGGTCAAAGAACAAGCCTTTTCACTGGGTTTGAGTCTCGGTCAAGAGCAAATCCTTTTGATCAATTACAACTGGGAGCATCCCTGGTGGTCGGGAAGTGGTCTGATTTGCTTTCGCCACCGCCGCGGCCTGGGCATTCCTCCAAGGTCAGAGAACTTAATGTCTCCTGTTTTTGAGTCCTACCTGTGAACATACAATATTCTCTTGTTTTGCCTTCTGACTGCAGTGACCATATGCAGGGGGAGAAGCCCACGGGCTGTTTGAGCGTCGTGCATTACCGAGGCGCTCCATGGTTGAAAATCTCCCTCCCTGGCGATCGCAAGCTTGGCCGAGTCCAGGCGCCGGGCCCGGGCATGGACAGGGGCCCAACCGTGGTGATGTGGTGTTCGACGCCGTGCTTAGCCACCACTGATGAGAACGTGGGCGTGGTGAGGTCAGGGAACTCGGCGAGCAAACGCATGTAGGGATCCCTGGTGGCCACGGCGTTGGACAGACAGGAGCTCCGCCCCTCCAAGTGTGCAGGGTCGAAGAGAAAGCCATGGCATCGATTAAACGACAGTTCTTAACGTCAACCAGCAGATTGGGAACGCAGAGGAAATCTGCACCCAGGAGAGAGGCGTGGACACAGCCGCCGTAACAAAGTCCCAACCAAAAGCGTTGATTTCCAAAAACACACCTCCGCATACCTGGTGCCGTATGTACGGATGGGCGTGCCATTAGTGGCGTCCATTTGGGGGCCATTGTGCATCAGTCAAAGTGTCCACAGCCCGTGCTGGCAAGATGCTGCGTTGGGTGCCAGAGTCTACCAGCAGCCGCCGCCACCAGATAAGGAGTCGGTTATGAACAGCAGCCTGCAGTCACGGCCAGCGCTCACTCCTGCCAACGAGCTCCAGCCCTGGCGTTTCCCTGGCCCTTGAAACGCACGGTTTTGCGACATTGCTTTGCCTTGGCCTCACACCTGAATGCATAGTACAGAGCCCGTCGTCAGGCCGGCGACGTACCATCACCGCCGCCGCGGTGTCTGCATGCATAACGAAGCTGTCCATAGAGAGGGGCGGGGACGCAGGGCTTGGGCGGGGGGCGAAGGGCTCTGGCGAGGGAGGCACGCGTGGACCACAACTGCTGGCGGTTGGCGAGGAAAACCCTATCCACTTCGGCAGCTAGGGCCCGATAGTCCTTGGTGGAAGAGAGGGGGGAACTGGCAAGAGCTGTGCGCATGGGCGCTGGAAGCTGGGCGCAGGAAAAGGTGCGTGAACAGGAACGCCGGATCAGCCGATCAGCAACACCCAACATCTTTTCCATCAGTTCCGACGGTTTGTTATCGCCGAGACCGTTCAGCGACAACGGGCAGTCCGCTTTCTCCAGCTCAGACCCAGCTCGTAAAGTTGCAGCAGGAAAGCCTTCAGAGCAGCGGAGCTTGCCGTTAGCCGGTGGCGTTTCCAACAACCCCCCATCGCTCACGCCATGGTCGATGAATCCAGCGCTGCCACAACATGAAAGTACTTTGTGACATCCTCATGAACTCCCTGAGCTGGAACTGAGCTTCGATGTGCTGGAACCACAGCCGGGGTTGTGTTGCCAAAAATCGGGCAGTTTAACAGTAGCCACATAGGAGTTAGTTACGTTAACCATAACGCGTGACGTTTGCACGAGAAGTTCGCGTCCTTGGTGAATGTCTCCATGCCTTTAATGTGGGTCACCACAACACCCCTTTGTCACTGGGTCCTCCCAGTTCGGTCCAGAGCAAAATTTGATCAATTATAGCTAGAAGCATCCCTGGTGGTCTAGTGGTCAGGACTCGGCGCTTTCACCGCCCGGCCCGGGTTCGATTCCCGGTCAGGCAATTCTTGCTTGTAATGCTCTTCTCTGGTTTCACTTCTGTTCACAAGAACATGCCTTTCTCTGGGCTCAAATCCTGTCTCCCCACAAACCCGATCAGTGCCTGCAGTGTCCCTGTTGGTCCACTGATCAGGATTCACAGCTGGTGAGTTCTTTCAAGCATTTTGCTTCAATCTTGCTTGTCTCTCTTTCAATGTGTTTCTTTCTCCTCACATTTCTTGAGCAGTTCTTCATCAGACTGCTCCGTCGCTGAGATCTCTGTCAAGGCCACTTCCTGCTGTTTGTCCTCCAGCTGCTCACCTTAAGTGTTCTCTCTCTTCTTTTAGCTGCCCTGGTTTCTTTTCTTCTTCTTAACTTACTTTACTTTTGATTAATGGCAGGGATGTTCAAAGTCTTCTGCATGGAACTAAATTGTCATATTATTTCTGCTTGATGTCCAGTGGATCCTTGTCATCATTGTCATGGTCACAGTCTTTATCAAGATCTCCATCTCTTGATAAAGTTATCTACAGATTCCTGGTGCCAAGTGTTGGTTTACAGCTATGTCATAAAAAATTAAATAAACAGTTAAAATTGATTTTAATGAAATGATGATAAGGAGCCAAGGAAGAACGAGACACCTACATATTGACTATGATGCTGATCAACCAATCAAACTGTTGTATTTCTCTGGAATTTACACACAAGTTAGGAGGCTGCAGTGAGACATCAAAATGAAAACAGTTTTTTCAGAACAAAAAGACAATGCACTCGCATGAGCATGAGCATTCTGCATTACAGCAGGAGCATCCTCCTCAGTTTGAAGACTCTGATGACCTCAGTGTGGTTTACCTGGATCTCAGGATGGAATTGATAAATATGTCTTGATTCAGACTACATTATCAATACTCCTTATCAATCCAATTCTTGATCAGTTCTCTTATTGATTCTCATTGCATGAGGGAATTAAATAATATAAATGTGTTTGCTTACTTAACTCTTTAATATCTCCAACTTTGGAAAGAAGATACCACTCAAAATCATCATCATCATCATCATCATCATTATTATCATCATCATTATCACCATCATCATTATTATCATCATCATTATCATCATCATCATCATCATCACCATCATCATCATCATCATCATCATCATCATCATCATCATCATTATCATCATCATTATTATCATCATCATCATCATTATTATCATCATCATCATTATTATCATCATCATCACCATCATCACCATCATCATCACCATCATCTCATCATCATCATCAGCCACGGAGTCCCTCAAGGTTCTGTACTTGGACCAATCCTCTTCACCCTGTACATGCTTCCCTTAGGGAACATTAGTTGGCAGCATGGGATAAATTTTCATTGTTATGCTGACGACACACAGCTCTACTTATCCATGAAACCAGAAGAGACAGAGAAGTTAGTGAAGCTCCAGACCTGTCTTAAGGACATAAAGTCTTGGATGTCTTCAAATTTCCTTCTCCTCAACCCAGGAAAAACTGAAGTCATGGTGTTTGGTCCTGAACCTCTCAGGGATAGGTTAGATCACATTATCACTCTAGATGGTATCTCCTTTGAAACTAGTCTGTCTGTGAGGAATCTAGGAGTAACTTTTGATCAGAACCTCTCCTTTAACTCACACATCAAATTAGTCTGTAGAAGTGCCTTTGTTCATCTGAGGAACATCACAAAGATCAGGAAGTGTTGCAGCATGATGCTGAAAAGTTAGTCCATGCATTTGTTACTTCCAGGCTGGACTATTGTAATTCTTTACTATCAGGGTGCCCAAACAACTCTTTAAGAAGCCTTCAGTTGACCCAAAATGCTGCAGCCAGAGTTCTGACAGGTACTGACCAAAGAGATCACATAACTCCTGTACTGGCGTCTCTTCATTGGCTGCCCGTTAAATTCAGAATCATTTTTAAAACCCTCCTCTTGACCTACAAGGTCCTCAGAGGCCTAGCTCCATCCTACCTGGAGGAGCTAGTGATACCTTACCAGCCCAATAGACCGCTCCGCTCTCAGAACGCTGGTCTACTTGTGGTTCCCAGAGTCTTTGGGAGTAGACTGGGGGGCCGAGCATTTAGCTACCAGGCCCCCCTGCTATGGAACCAGCTCCCTGTCCTGGTACGGGAGGCTGACTCCACCTCTACTTTTAAGACCAGACTTAAAACCTACCTCTTTGATAAAGCTTATTGTTACTAACCTTGTAGTTCAGTTACTATCATAGACAGACTAATGATCACACTTAGGGGTCGTCTAATCACTAGGAGTTAAGATACTAGTTATGCTGCTATAGGATCACCAGGTTAAGATACTAGTTATGCTGCTATAGGATCACCAGGTTAAGATACTAGTTATGCTGCTATAGGATCACTAGGTTAAGATACTAGTTATGCTGCTATAGGATCACCAGGTTAAGATACTAGTTATGCTGCTATAGGATCACCCAGGTTAAGATACTAGTTATGCTGCTATAGGATCACTAGGTTAAGATACTAGTTATGCTGCTATAGGCCGAGGCTGAGGGTCCAGAAACATGATCACCTGACAGGGCCTCTGTCACCACACTGGTCATGGTTTGGTTTCCTCTCTCTCCTCTCCTCTCCTCTCCCTCTCCTCTCCTCTCCTCTCCTCTCCTCTCCCTCTCCTCTCCTCTCCTTTCCCTCCTCCTCATCAAGCAGACTAGTTATGCAGATTCCTGTGTAGTTTTCTGCCCCCCTCTATTTATTTATTTACAGGTATCGCCGCCTTCAGAGCTGCATGACAACATCTGACCCGCTGACCTGTTGTATATTGTATTTTTGTATTTTTGTGTGCGTTTCTGTGTTCTGTGCCTCTCCTCTCCTCTCTTCTCCTCTCTTCTCTCCTCTCCTCTCCCCTCCCTCTCCCTCTCCCTCTCCTCTCCTCTCCTCCTCTCCTCTCCTCTCTTCTCTCCTCTCCCTCTCCCCTCCCTCTCCTCTCCTCTCCCTCTCCCTCTTCTCTCCTCTCCTCTCCTCTCCCTCTCCTCTCCTCTCCTCTCCCTCTCCTCCTCTCTCTCTACCCATCTGTCCATCATCAGGAGGGTCCCCCTACATGAGCCTGGTCCTGCTCAAGGTTTCTTCCTGTTAAAGGGGAGTTTTTCCTTGTTACTGTTGCTTGTCTGGGGTTAGGTCCTGGGATTCTGGAAAGAGCCTTGAAACTATTTCTGATTGTATAAGACGCTGTATCAATAAAGATTGATTGATTGATTGATCATTATCATATCAAAGACTCTACGTTCACATAAATCAACTGCATCAATCCGTGAGTTAACTGTTAGCTGCTGGGTGGTCAGATGTTTATAGAAGATTGAAGTATTCTGCCTTTGAAGAAAGTAGCATCTGTGATGTCATCACGGAGTTGTGACTTATGTGGAATAGATGAATGGAATCATCAGGCAAAGGATTCGTAGTTCTCAGAAAGAATCGTTTTCGACTTCGCATCGTGATCTGGAGGTCAGAGCCGTTATTGAGGAGTGAAGGTGCTGTTTACCGATGCGCGTACGTAACTGTGCTTGTGTTCTGGCAGACTCGTCAGATATCACCAGTCTCCGCCCGAGCACAGCAGAACGGTTCATGTGAGGTGGTTGGCTCCATGTGTAACTGCTCCGTCCTGTCTGTCAAGTATGTGTCAGATGCAACAGTTCGGGGTCCCAGAATGCATTTCACCTGGGCCAGAGGGCAGCAGCAGAGGAGGTGGAGAGTGTGCAACAGGTCTGATCTTCAGGAAGTTAAAAGAAAAGTTCTCTAGTCCATCATGTAACCTCCTCTTACAGAGGCTGTCTATTGGCTGCAGGTCTGCATTCTAGTTATTTCACTCAGTGTTTTAGTGATGGAGTCAAAATCGTGATTTTGAGACAAAATAACTCAGAAAGAGATGAAAGTATAACAATGGAATTTAGTATGTTGTTTAAAAAGAACTTAGTGTAACATAAAGGCTTAAAATTCCTTAAAAACTAGGTCTATAGTTCTCCTTTAATGATGATATAACAGTTACATCACTGAACAATCACAACGACACTTATGTTCTTTTTTATTGGTATTTAAATTCCATTGTTCAAATAGAAGAGGAGAGCTGGAGCTGAAGACAAGGAAAGGATGTTGGACTTCACTTCATCCAACAGCTTAGAAGCCTCCTCCAGAAGCCGTTCTTCTTCTTCTTCCTCTTTTTCTGCATCCATCTGTTGAAAAGAGAAATGAGTTTTAGTTTTCACATCCAAACCTTTAAAGTTTTCTGAGTCAAGGAGTGAGAAAACAGAAGAACCAACAAAAGTGCATCTTCTTACCTGAAGCTGCCTGATCTCCTCTCTCAGGTGCTCAGCCTCCTGCTTGCTCTGCTCCTGCTGCTGCTTGTTCAGGATCGTCTGTTCTTCTATTTTCTGCAGCAGCTCAAACTGGAGTTTGTTCCAGTTGTGAGCTCTGGTCTCCCAGTGCTCAGAGGAGCAGACAGCTGCTTGTTCAGACTCTCATCTTTTTCTTGAAGCTGCTGTCTCAGCCTCTGCTCTCTCTCCCTCTGCTCTTGGCTGCTCTTTTCTTCCTGCTCCAGCAGCTTCTTCTTTGAAGTCTTCCTCCAAGTCCTTCAGTCTCTTCCTGGTCTCCTCTTCCAGCTGCTGTTTCTCCTCCAACAGCTGCAGGTTCAGCTCTTCCTGTCTCTTGGACAGCTCTCTGGGCTAAAGGTGTCCTGGTCCTCAGTGTGTCCTCTGAGCTGGTCTCCTCTGTCCAGACCCTGGTGGCTGCTGTCAGCTCCTCTGAGCAGCTTCTCCTCTAACTCTGCACACGTCTGCTCCACCTCTTCCAGCTCCGTCTCTCTGCAGGCCAGCAGGGTGATGATTTCTACCTGAGCTGCTGTTCTCATCACACGTTTTCTGGTTTCATTCTTGATCTGTTCTTCTTTTCTGCCACAAGTTCTTTTAGTTGTCTGACTTCATCTTGAAGTTCTTCCATTGAGCTCAGGGGCTTCTTCTCCTTCTCCTCCTGTGTTCTCTTGATCTTTAACTTCATCTTAAATACACTCAAGTGTCTTAAGTCACTGTCTTGTCAGTGTCTGATTAACTGTGTTGTGTTTAGTGTATTTATGGTTATAATATTAACTTTTTGGGACAATATTTGTAGTTTAAGACTTTCATGTTGTATCAAAGCATGAAAGACCATGTTGGCCTTTTTATCTTTCAACATTAAAATCAAAGCACAGGGTGTCTATGGGTGGCTAGGGATTGGAATTGACCCCCGCCCGAAACTTTCCAATCAAATCAAATCAATCTTTATTTATATAGCATCTTATACAATCAAAATTGTTTCAAGGCCTTTCCAGGATCCCAGGACCTAACCCCAGACAAGCAACAGTAACAAGGAAAAACTCCCCTTTAACAGGAAGAAACCTTGAGCAGGACCAGGCTCATGTAGGGGACCCTCTGCTGATGGACAGATGGGTAGAGTGAGAGAGAGAGGAAAGGAGAGGGAGAGGAGAGGAGAGGAGAGGAGAGGAGAGGAGAGGAGAGGAGAGGGAAGAAGAGGGGGAGGAGAGGAGGAGAGGAGAGGAGAGAGAGGAAACCATGACCAGTGTGGTGACAGAGGGCCTGTCAGGTGATCATGTTTCTGGACCCTCAGCCTCGGCCTATAGCAGCATAACTAGTATCTTAACCTAGTGATCCTATAGCAGCATAACTAGTATCTTAACCTAGTGATCCTTAGCAGCATAACTAGTATCTTAACCTGGTGATCCTATAGCAGCATAACTAGTATCTTAACCTAGTGATCCTATAGCAGCATAACTAGTATCTTAACCTAGTGATCCTATAGCAGCATAACTAGTATCTTAACCTAGTGATCCTATAGCAGCATAACTAGTATCTTAACCTAGTGATCCTATAGCAGCATAACTAGTATCTTAACCTAGTGATTAGACGACCCCTAAGTATGATCATTAGTCTGTCTATGATAGTAACTGAACTACAAGGTTAGTAAATAATCTTTATCAAAGAGGTAGGTTTTAAGTCTGGTCTTAAACGTAGAGGTGGAGTCAGCCTCCCGTACCTGGACAGGGAGCTGGTTCCATAGCAGGGGGCCTGGTAGCTAAATGCTCGGCCCCCAATCTCCTCCAAAGACTCTGGGAACCGCAAGTAGACCAGCGTTCTGAGAGCCGGAGCGGTCTATTGGGCTGATAAGGTATCACTAGCTCCTCCAGGTAGGATGGAGCTAGGCCTCTGAGGACCTTGTAGGTCAGGAGGAGGGTTTAAAAATTATGAAATGAAGTAAGAGCTTTATCCTGTGGAGACTTTGGAGATATTCCAAATCAGACAGTTTTTAAGGATACAATCAAGATTCAGATTTAGAAGAAGAAGTAGAGCTTAATTCTTTCACTCTTTCACTGAATAACAAAAACATGAACGTTGCTTTAACTGATTTTTTTTACAGCTCATCCAGCAAAATGTAACTCTCCTCCCGTCCAAAAGTCTAACTCAAAGTGTAAAATCACAGCAGCTTTACCCTCCCTAATAAAAAGGACCCTCAGTATGTGTCAAATAAAGCATTTCTCCCAAAGCCGCTCAAGCCAGATATCTGCATGTTCTGCATTTTGCGAAATACTTTCCAGACTTCTTCCTGAACCTCAATGTCCTCAGAGTTCACTTCCTCAACATCTGACTCCTCTTCCTTTTCAGTGTGTGTGTCCAACCTTGTTGAGGATGGCTCCGTGTCAGGCTCAAAGAGCCCAGGGTTTCTCTATGGCCACCAATTGCCCTACTCGCTCATTTGTTAGCCTGTTGCGATCCTTTGAGTGTTGGTTCCCAAACAGTGTCCAGTTTTGCTCAGAGGCAGCTGATGATGGTGGGATTTTGAGAAGGATGGAGGCTACAGGTGCAAGGGCCTCAGATCCACAAAGTATAATAACACATTCATTAAATCAATAAAATCAATTGTCAGAGCAGAATCAGCTTTAATAGGTCACATGAGCGGTCTCTCAAAGTTCTTGTGTTCTTTCCTTATAATCTAGGTTTGTAGGTTCCAGTAGGTTAGCCTAGTAGATGCCACTGTTTGCTCTCTCTTATCTTCCATCTGAAAACCACAAAGCAAGCAGGCTAAGAAACTGAACTCAGTGATACAGCACCTACACAGCACATTCATTTCAATACCAATATGGTTGTGGAGACTTATTTATGCCAGTAGATTTTATAATGATCTTATTTCTTTATCCTCCAGAATGAGTCATTCAAGTAAGGAAAAGTGAGCTTTCGTATGTACTGTATGTTCATCAGTGTGAACTGTGGGCCTCATCATCTGACTGGTGAGGAGTTGAGTGTCTGGGTCCATTCTAGCCCCAGCCAGTCTCAAACACGGATGCAGATGTTCATCAGTCAATCTTGATCTCATCTGAGTTTTAGGAGGTTCATGCGTGAAAGGTTTGCTCGCAGATATACGGGCTGCCAGAAGGTGTGGACATCTTCAGTCAGGAGGCGTGATAGAAGTCAAAGAGGCCGTTGGGCTGGGATGTGTCTATCAGAACATCACAGTTCTGTAGCTCCTGCCAGCTCAAACTGTTAAGAAGGCTGGGCTTCATCGATAGCTGGCAGCAAAGGGGTTCTGGAAAGGACGGTTCTTTTGCGCGTGAACATGTAGTTGATGGAATCACACACGGACTCCGCCTTCAGCACTTCCAGTGCTCCCCACATTTGCAGCTGGGACGGGACACTGGGTTCTGTGCAGGAAGGTTTTGGGTAACAGGGAGATGGGTGAAGTTGAGCTCCTTCACTTGTTGCAAAAACGCAGCGCTACTTTCACCTCAGATGCTTTCACGTGGAGTACACTTCACAAATGAGGTTTCCTGATCTCGCAGCTGCACGAGTTCAGGCCGTTCAGGATTTCTGTCACGTCTGTTAAAAGTACCGTTTCCCTTCTGGGCCCGATCAGCTCTGGGACAGTTTTGCCTCCACAATGAAGAAATTCGTTCTTTTCGGGTGGCCGCTAAAAAAACACCTCAACACTCTGCCGCGGCTCAACCATCGGACCTCCGTGTAGTACAGCACGTCTCCGTACGCAGACTCCGGTTCAGACAGGAACGGCCTGTTTAAGTCCACTTGGGGAAGGTTACGCCCGGTAACACCACCTTCATGACAGAACCCCACCTCGACCCTCGGCACAGTGAATTAGGCAGCGGACTTGTAGTGGAGACCCCCGTCCTTCCATCTCCCGCTTCACACGTCCAATTAACCTCTTAAGACCCGAGCTCTTTGTTGATCTGCATTCTTAAGTGTCTCTCCACTACTCAGGATTATTGGACCTGGTCAAGTACAAAGACAAGGATGTCATGTTTTAATAATATTCTGAAAGGGGTGGTTTTGGGGAACATGATGTCCACATACAGGGACAATGATGTCCACATACAGGGACAATGATGTCCACATGCAGGGACAATGATGTCCACATGC
>CAJVRN010000173.1:0-5000 GCA_911728415.1 Lagocephalus sceleratus
AGAGAGAGAGACTTTTTGACTTTTAAGGTTCACTTTATTTACACGTTATTTACACATAAAAACAGTTAAAACCTCACCTGTCCCTCAGATCAGCCACGTTGCTGTGTTCATCTCACCCTGCTCTGTCACCGTGACTAAAACCTCCTCGTGTCCCCACTGCTGTTTAAAAGCTTCCAGGTTCTCAGTGGCTTTGTAGAAGCAGAACTCCAGATTCAGGCGCACCCTCACGTTCTGCTTCCACAAAGCCACCGCGTCACATGCCGTTCCATTCTTAATTCTGTCCCTCCTGGTCAAATAGATGGCAAGTTTCGCCTCGCTTATCAAAAAATGTAGAAGCTGGCATCTCCCTTTCCTGCCCTCTTGTGCCTTATTCCACAGATCAAAACAGCAGTGGAGAACACGACATTAAAAAGCCTAAAAACATGGGTTAAAACCCTAAAAAGACCCAACAGCCTACTGCACCCGGTAAAAACGTGAAAGACACTCTCGTTAAAACCACAGAAGGGACAGTTGCTTGGATTGTTCTGGTTCAGGATGGACAGGAAGGCACTGGTGGCGATGGCTCCGTGTAGGATCCTCCATTGGAGGTCACCAGTCCTCTTCTTGATGGGGGCTTGTAGAGAGTCCTCCACTGAGGACTCTGTCCCCCCAGCCTGTCCTTCCACACCGTTGTCCCTCTGTCTTTCAGTTTATTTTTGTGGAGTGTCTTCACGATGTGGCTGCATAAAATCCTCCTGTCCAAGCTTTGGAGGGCTCCTGAGCCGCAGCCGTCCAGGAGAGGACCACCGAGGTCCTGGAAGTCCGGGTGCAGGTGGAGTTCAGGGAAGGTGTCCGTGGGGTCGGCCTCGACTTCTCCTCTCCCGTGACTGAGGAGGAGACTCCTCTCCTCCGTGGAGAGTCTTTGCTTCCAGAGGACCAGGCTCCTCTGGATCAGTCGGACCGACCGGACCCCCAGCGCCGAGCTCACAGCCTGGGCATCAGTGAGCTCTGGTCCCGCTGCCGCTGCCAGCTGCTCCAGTGTCACCATCCTACTTTTGGTCAGGGCTTCTTTCAGCCCAGGGGTAGCGCTGTTGCAGACGTCGAGTCTGCCCCCACAGACCAACGGCTCCTTTAAAAGCCAGTGCAGAGAGTCCGTCTGACCAGAGCTCCACTTAAAAAGAGCACAGGATTTAAAAACACCCTGATAAAATAGAGGTAACCCCTGAAATGATAAAAACTTTAAATTAGTTAAAAACAGAGCCGCATCCAGCCCCAGGTTGTTCACGCGCCTGAGGATACAGCTGGCCACGCCCCTCCACACGAGATCAGGGAGGCCCTCCGAGGAACCTCTGGAGAAACTGTAATCTAAAAGTGGCCATCCTGCTGGCCAGGTGGATGGAGGCCCCTGGCCCCCCTCCTCCCGAGGTAAAAACAGGACTGACTGGCACCCAGTGGAGACGGTCCCAAAGAAATCCACCATCTTCGCTTGGACCTGAGCCAGCAGGCCCGATGGTGGATCTAAAACCGCGAGACGGTGCCACAGCAGAGACGCGACAAGGTTATTTAAAACTAAAACCCTCCCTCTAAAAGACATGTGGGGCTTGATCCAGCTCCATTTCTGCAGTTTGCTGGCCACCTTTTCGACAATGTCATCCCAGTTCTTCGCTTCCATGTCCCGGCATCCGAGGTACACCCCCAGATACCGGAGACCATTTCTCCCTCCAGGTCAAGCCTCCTGGGAGAACTGGGAGACCCCCACCCCAGTTGCCGACAGCAAGGGCCTCGCTCTTTCTCAGTTTACCTCGCTGCCGACACCACGGAAAACCTGTCCGTTACACGATTTAAAATGTTGATGTCCCGCTGGTCTTTAATAAAAACAATGACATCATCGGCATACGCGGATAAAACCAGGCTTCCGTTAAAACCCGATAAAACCAAACCCTGAACATTCTCTCGTATTTTGATTAGGAGGGGTTCCAGGAGAGCGCATAGAGCATCCCCGACAGGGCGCAGCCCTGACGGACACCTCTATGCACCCTAAAAGGAGCACACAAGCCACCGTTGAACTTCAGCACACTCTCAATGTCACAGTACAAGACTTTGATCATGGCTATCAGACCAGCGCTGAACCCAAACCTCTCCATGGTTCTCCACAGGAAGCTGTGTTCAACACGGTCAAAGGCCTTTTCTTGGTCTAGGGAAAGAAGACCGACCTGCAATCCCAATGAACTGGAGACTTCCAAAACGTCCCGAATGAGGTGGACGTTGTCCACCATGGACCTGCCGGGCACACAGTACGTCTGGTCCCGGTGGATGGCGTGTTCCATGGCCTCCCTCAGCCGGATGGCCAAGGTCTTGGAGAGGAGCTTATAGTCCGAGCAGAGCAGGGAAACAGGGCGCCAGTTCTTGATGTCCTGCAGGTTCCCCTTCTTGGGCAGGAGAGCAATTATTGCCCTCCTGCAGGACAGCGGCAGGGAGCCAGAGCGAAGACTTTCGTTGAGGACTTCCAGCAGGTCCTGCCCCACGATGCTCCAGAAGGCTTTGTAAAAGTCTACCCCCAGTCCGTCGATGCCCGGAGCTTTCAGGCTCTGCATGCTCTGCAGAGCAGCATACAGCTCCGAGGCAGACAGGGGGCGCCCAGCTGGGTGTTGGCCTCTTCTGGAACTTGGGGCAGTCCAGAGCAGTACTCCTCCAATAGTTCGTTGTTCTCCTCATACTCGCTCCTGAACAGGGAGGAGTAGAAGTCCACTGCTCTTTTTTCGGATTCGCTCCGGCTCCGTCAGCTCCAGCCCTTCCTCCGACAGCAGGGAGTGGATGACCCTGCTCTGCCCACGCTTCCTCTCCAGGCCAAAGAAGAAAGCCGAGGAGTGTCCATCTCGCTGATGTCCTGCATGCGGGACCGTACCAGTGCACCTTGTACCTTAGTGTCCAGCAGGTTGGCCAAGGCCATCTTTTTTGGTCTTGAGGATTTCCAAACACCCTCGATCTCCTGTGGACTCACAAACGCGCTCTAGTTCCACAATCTCAGTCTCCAGGGCTCCGATTGATCTGGTGATGTAACGGGTGACATTGTGAGTGTGCTGCTGACATAAAAGTCTGATCTGGACTTTCCCATGGTCCCACCACTGTCTTAGACAGGTAAAATCCTCCTTCCTCTGTCTAAAACCGGCCCAAAAGTAACTAAAAGCCTCTTTAAAACCTCTGTCAGCTGTCAGAGTTGAATTAAAATGCCAGTAGGCGCTTTTGGGCGAATGTTTCTGACCAGCACGCTTCCTAAAAGCAGTGCATGGTCTGTAAAACCTACTGGTAAAATATCGCATCTTTTAAAAGCACTAAAATGGTGCTTAAAACAATAAAAGCGGTCGAGGCGGGCCAAAGAGATGGTGTCGTCTCTGACGTGGGACCATGTGAACTGTCTGTGGCTCGCGTGCATCCTTCTCCACACGTCCACCAGGCCATGGGAGCGGACCAGCTGCCTCAGAACGTGCTGGGAAACTGGATGAGGCTCCATGTGGTTACGATCCAAAAAGTGATCCTCTGTACAATTAAAATCCCCCTAAAAACAACAAATCGGCTGAGCTCTGGTTTTTTAAAAGCTCGTTAATTTTCTCTAAAAAGAGCTTCCTCTCTGCACCGTTGGTAGGAGCATAGATATTAATAAAAACAACAGTGAGGTGACTAAAAGCAGCTTTAATTAAAAGGCAGCGTCCCTGAAGGACGTGTTCCACTGTGACAGCATCTGGGTTAAAAGTCCTGGAGAAGAGGATGCCCACCCCAGCACTGACCGATGTGCCGTGGCTTAAAAACACCCCCTCCCACTCTCTCTCCTCCAGTCAGTTTCGTTGCTGTCACTGCTGTGGGTCTCTTGTAAAAATAAAACATCTACCCTTTTACTCTTGGCTGTTTCATATGCCTTTGCCCTCTTTCTTGCTTCCCTAGCCCCGTTAATATTTAAACTCCCCACCTTAAAATTGTTCATTAAAAAGTGAGAGGTCTAAAACTACGGTTAAAAAAAAAGGCTACTAAAAACAATAAAAAGGCACCACAATGAACAGCCCCTCATTTGCTCATCTCTCTTTTCACCTTTAAAATCAGTTTTCTCAGTCTAAAAACCTCCTGGTCCGTAAAATCGGACTCAAGTTTATTCCTCAGGTGATGTTTTACGGAGGTGTAGAATAGTTGCTTCTCTGGGAAGTAGTGCTCTACCTTCACCCCTTTGAGTTCTTCGTTTCTGCGAGGAAACTCTTAATCATTTTTGCCGAGTATGGACTCTCATCAACAGTTCCAGATTTCTGTGTGTGTGTGAGCTCGCTCTCATCGGACACACAGTCTCCACCATCACTGCTCTCACCGAGCTCAGGTCTCCAGAACGTTCTTTTCCCAGCCAGCCGGCTGGCCTTTGCGCCCACTTCCACCGGCTCGTCTGTCCTCTTGGGACGTTTCTGTGGGACAAGGGTCCACACAGCTCCTTGTTCCATCATTTCCCCCTGTCCCTCACCATTCTCGCCTAACTGTCCCTTACCACCTTCACCCACCTGTCCCTCACCACCTCCACCTTCCTGACCCTCACCACCTTCACCCACCTGTCCCTCACCACCTCCACCTACCTGTCCCTCCACCACCTCCACCTACCTTTCCCTCACCACCTTCGCCTCCCTGTCCCCTCACCACCATCACCTACCTGTCCCTCACCACTTTCACCTGCCTGTCCCTCACCACCTTCACCCACCTGTCCCCTCACCACCTTCACCCACCTGTCCCTCACCACCATCACCTACCTGTCCCTCACCACCATCACCTACCTGTCCCTCACCACCATCACCTACCTGTCCCTCACCACCCTCACCTACCTGTCCCTCACCACCATCACCTATCTGTCCCTCACCACCATCACCCACCTGAGCTACCACACCCACCAGTGCACCATCAGGCTCACTCACCTGCTCCTCACTCACCACCTTCTCCACCTTCTCACCTACCTCCTCCTGTCCACTTCCCCTGGTGCTCTCCTCCTGTCGTGC
>CAJVRN010000173.1:7500-22500 GCA_911728415.1 Lagocephalus sceleratus
GAGTGTTGGCTCATGAGATGTTTCCTCACACAGAATCATCAGAGCCGTCAGCCTGGGCCTGAGGTGGGCGGGGCAAGGCAGGCGCCCACACCGGACGTCCTGACGAACCTGCAGGACAAACTGATACCTGGACGAGACAAGACGACGGTATCGATCACAGAAATAACGAGGAACACTGAGAACGACCGTTACCATCGCATTACCGCGCAGCCTCATCGGTCAGCTTCGATGGGTCCGCCGAGTAAAATTTCACTCCAAAGTAGAAAAGATACGGCGGTCCGACTGAAACACAAAAGTCAAGAGAGGAGGACAAACGGAGCACCAGGCAGAGGTGGAAGTGAGGCCTCCACAAGGGGATAAACACCAGAATAAGAAGGAAGCTGCATGATAATAAATGCATGTGTATTGTGTTTGACTTGAGAGTGAAACGTACGGAGGTGTCGGTGTTGTCGGAGCGTCTTGGAGGGGTCCAGCCAGCGCTGTGAGAGCACACACAGGTGAGCTCAGACTAACAGGTACGCAGCAGCAGATGAAACCGGAGTTTCACCTGAAACATGGACAAAAGCAGCTCGTCTCTCCTGCGGTCCTCACCGTTTGGCCCCTGCTGTCACAGAACCTGAGGCCGAAGAAGCGGACCTGGACAAGCCCCAGGTGAGAACACACCTGCTGCAGGACCGCCGCCGCCTTCGCTCGTCTCTGCAGACACACAACAGCTCATTCACACCTTCTAACAGGGAAGAAACCTCTGAACATAAAGAACTAAAGCAGGCTTGTGGGAGGTTTGTCCAGGCATGTGAATGGAAGGTGGGTCAAATCAAGTGGTCCACCCTCAATCCTCCTTCTGACGTCAGGCGCAGCGTCCTCTCGTCCAGGAGGACAATCTCTCCATAAAACTCCTCTCGGTTGCCACGAAGACAGGCCATCCTTGGTCTGAGCAGGCTCTGAAGAGAGAAACAGACAGTCAGGTCAACATCAGCTCATTAAATATGCTCAGAGCACCTGGACTCACCTGCTGACGTCACGGCTTTGGAACGAGCGTTCACACTTTCTGTAAATCATTAAACAACAAAAATGAAGACGAATGAACGTCTGAGTTGACTTGATTTAATGTTTCCTCTCGCTCTGATGACTCCATCACTAATATCGATCACTAATCGGATCCTCACCTGCAGCGTCATTTATCCCTGCTTTAATCCTTCAATCTGCTCTTTTCACGTCAGTTCTTCTCCTTCTTCTCAACGTTTCACTCCTTCTGTTTTATTAATTCCACGTTTCGTTTTTCTCCTCTTTTATCAGTTTTCAGCTCTTTTCTTTCATCTTTTTCGACACTTTCTTCTTCTCTTCCTCTGACGCGGCTTTGTTGTGGCGTTTCCATGGAGACGACCAGTCCGTTACCATGGTGACTTTAGAACTCACCAATTTATTCAAATTAATTTAGATTTTATTTCTAAAATGATTTTAGTCCAATAATGTAACTAATAACTTTCTCTCTTGTGAATTACGAAAATGTGAATAAAAAAATTGATGGACATTTCTGTGATCTTTAACTTTGATCTACTTTATCAAACATGTTTATCAAAATGTTCTAATACACATTATTGATGCCAAAGAGGACAACGTGTCCAAACTTAAAGTCCCTAAAGACATATGATTCGATATACTTTATAGTAACATATTTATTTGTGTTTACTTAAATAAATACATTCAAAATTTGAGAACTTTGCAATTACAAACGTTTATTTTCACATTCTGGGAAATTTTATATATTATTAAAATGTTCAAATTCACATTTGAGACATTAAAAGTTTACTGAATATTGATAATATTTTACAAATCAACTCTGAATCCATGAACATTTTCTGAAAATGACCACATATATTAACATTAAATCTGACACATCAACATACATTTTTATTTTACAGATCGTTTCCTTCAAGTTTTTTAACATAATTTTCTGTTATGACAATATTTCACTGGTTTTACTGGTCAAACTGGTGATTATCCATCCAGCAGAACCTGAACTGGGATTTGTCAAAATATGTATGTACACTGATAAACCAACATTTAAAAATAATAATTCACAAATATTTCCTATTTTCAAATAATTATACCTAATATATCATTTACATCCACATGTTGGATTTATAAAACAATAAATTAATGACAGTTACGAAAAATGGATACATTAAAAACTGCTGAAGCTGATCTACTGCGACAGGCTGCTGAGGCTCCGGTTGGTGGAGAGGAAACTGCCCATGAAGCTTGGAACCTGCAGCCCCGTGGACACGGTGATTCCCCCACACCAAACCTGCAACAGGCAAACACAGAGGAGGGTTGGCACGGCAACGGTCCAGGAACCCGAGGACAACTGTAATAGCAGTGTTAGTGTTAATGCAGTGTTGGTACAGTGTTAATGCAGTGTTAAAACAGTGTTAGTGTTTACGCAGTGTTAGCACAACGTTAGTACAGTGTGAATGCAGTGCTAATGCAGTGTTAGCACAACGTTAGTACAGTGTGAATGCAGTGCTAATGCAGTGTTATCACAGTGTTACTGCAGTGCAAATGCAGTGTTATCACAGTGTTAGTGCAGTGTTATCACAGTGTTAGTGCAGTGTGAATGCAGTGCTAATGCAGTGTTATCGCAGTGTTAGTGCAGTGTTAGTACAGTGTTAATGCAGTGTTGGTGCAGTGTTAATGCAGTGCTAACGCAGTGTTATCACAGTGTTAGTGCAGTGTTAGTGCCGTGTTGGTACAGTGTTAGTACAGTGCTAATGCAGTGTTAGTGCAGTGTCAGCACAGTACTGACAGTGAAGGCGGGCACCAGCGGCTGGTTGAACTTTGCTTTGAAGGCATGAAGAAGACGAAGTCGATCGACATCAATGAAACTTAAATCACCTGAAACAGAAACGTCTTTCAGCTGGAAGCTGCCGAGGGGTGCGCACACTCAGACATGTTTACCCAACGGTACCGTTGCTGTAGTCGCAGTAGATCCCGATTCGCTGAGGTAGCGGCCAATCCAAAGCCTTTGCTCGGTTGTTGTGTTTCACAGACAATGACGTCTGCAGCCACTGGCTGGCGTGGAGACACCACGAGCCCCCGTTCTTCCCTAACTGGTCAAAACGTCCCAGACTGGCTCTGTAGGCCACGCCCACGCTGAAAGACTTCCAGTCCAGCAGAGGGCGCAGTTCCCAATAGTGACAACCTCCAGTGATCTCCTGGTCACCTGGAAGAGAGACAGTGGGCACAGAGGTGTGTGTGTGAGTGTGTGTGTGTGTGTGTGTGTGTGTGTGTGTGTGTGTGTGTGTGTGTGTGTGTGTGTGTGTGAGTGTGTGAGTGTGTCTGTGTGTGTGAGTGTGTGTGAGTGTGTGTGTATGTACCCAGCACTGTGTAGGACTCTCCAGTGAATCGATCTCGCCCTGCTCGGTTCCCTGGCGTCTTACTGGGTGAAGGTGTTGCGCTTCTGCTGCTGAAAAAGTTCAAATAAAAACATTTAAAAACACTGCACATGACAAACGAGTGAGCACGCGAAAGAAGAGAAACAGTGAAACAGCCAATGAGGTCAAGCCAAGCGATGATGCAGCGAAGAGGGATGAAAAATACAAATTAAAAAAGACAAACTTCAACATCAAACTGAACTTTGATCAGAATAAAACAGACCATAATACACCGAATAGCCTGCTAATTCAGTGAAAATACTCAAGTTTATAAAAAAAATCATATTTTAAACCACAGTTTGAGAAACATCAATAAAGAGTGATGAGATATCTGAAGGTTGAATTCAGCTGATGTCAGCAGTGATGTGAGGTGAGACAAATGGCTGATGGGACGTGATTGTGAGACATCGGTTGCTAGGCAACCAGTCAGTTTCTACCTGAGTGGGGAGACTGCAGAAGCCCAGAAGAGACACAAAGACAAATATTTCAAGGAAATGACTTAGATTCTGGTGAGAGATAAACTGTTGGTTGTGGTTAATCTGTTACTTTGATGTGGAGGATCAGAAACAGTCCGATCATGTCGTCATGACAACGATTTAATAAGAAAAAGGAAAGCAAACATGATGGGAGGCAAAAAGAAATCTGCTGGATCTTTTGTGGCCCTCCAGGTCACCAGAAATGTGCTTTTACCTGCTTTTGTTCTCTTTCCCTCTCAGTCGGGGATCGTGACCTTTGACCCCCTGTGGTTCCCAGGTCACCGTGTCACCTTGAACCTTCAGCTCAGCGTGAGCCGTCAGCGCCTCGAACCCAAAGTTAAACGCTAGAGAGGGAGAAGAAGAAGAGGAGGCTCACTGTAGAACATCAGGCTGATGGCGAAACACGCCCAGCCTCCTCGTCAAGGTGTGGTGATGCGTTACCTTTGGTTTCCAAGGCAACGGGCTCAGAGAATTCCCCAGCAGCCGTTTTGTTTCGGGCTCGAACTCGAATGACGATGAAGTCAGAGTCAAACTTGAGACCTGAAACGTTTCAGAGGTGGTTCACCATCAGACAGGTGAACCACCAGACAGGTGAACCACCAGACAGGTGAACCACCAGACAGGTGAACCATCAGACAGGTGAACCACCAGACAGGTGAACCATCAGACAGGTGAACCACCAGACAGGTGAACCATCAGACAGGTGAACCATCAGACAGGTGAACCACCAGACAGGTGACCCATCAGACAGGTGACCCATCAGACAGGTGAACCACCAGACAGGTGAACCACCAGACAGGTGAACCATCAGACAGGTGAACCACCAGACAGGTGAACCACCAGACAGGTGAACCACCAGACAGGTGAACCACCAGACAGGTTCACCATCACACAGGTGAACCACCAGACAGGTGAACCACCAGACAGGTGAACCACCAGACAGGTTCACCACCAGACAGGTGAACCACCAGACAGGTTCACCACCAGACAGGTTCACCACCAGACAGGTGAACCACCAGACAGGTGAACCACCAGACAGGTGAACCACCAGACAGGTTCACCACCAGACAGGTGAACCATCAGACAGGTGAACCATCAGACAGGTGAACCACCAGACAGGTGAACCACCAGACAGGTGAACCATCAGACAGGTGAACCACCAGACAGGTGAACCCCAGACAGGTGAACCCCCAGACAGGTGAACCACCAGACAGGTTCACCATCAGACAGGTGAACCACCAGACAGGTGAACCACCAGACAGGTGAACCATCAGACAGGTGAACCACCAGACAGGTGAACCACCAGACAGGTGAACCATCAGACAGGTGAACCACCAGACAGGTGAACCCCCAGACAGGTGAACCACCAGACAGGTTCACCATCAGACAGGTGAACCACCAGACAGGTGAACCACCAGACAGGTGAACCACCAGACAGGTTCACCATCAGACAGGTGAACCACCAGACAGGTGAACCCCCAGACAGGTGAACCACCAGACAGGTTCACCATCACACAGGTGAACCACCAGACAGGTGAACCACCAGACAGGTGAACCACCAGACAGGTGAACCATCAGACAGGTGAACCATCAGACAGGTGAACCACCAGACAGGTGAACCATCAGACAGGTGAACCACCAGACAGGTGAACCCCAGACAGGTGAACACAGAGCACAGGTGAACCACCAGACAGGTGAACCACCAGACAGGTGAACCCCCAGACAGGTGAACCCGGTGGTTGTTGTGACCTCTGACCTGACAGGGTGACGCGTGTGTCCCTGATGTCCTGGACCTTCTCCCAGCTCGCCCCCCCCCCTGCCGCCAGCGGGGCGCCGTGGTTCGTCTTCCGGTACTCCAGCTCGTAGTGTTCGGCCGGCCCGCTGACGCCGAGGTCCTCGCCGCCGTTGGCTTCCCCCGCCGGTCGCCAGGAGACGCTGACGGTGTTGTCGCAGACGAGGCAGCTGGAGGCGTCGACCTCTGGGGCTCTGGGGACTGAAGGCCCAAGCCGGTCACCCCGGGGGTCGCGCCTGACCCGACCTCTGACCTCAGGGTGACCGACAAACAGACTCACCTGGCAGGAAGTGAAGCCGCTGAAGCCCCGCCCTCTCTGCGCTGAAGTCCACGGTGTACTGGGACATGTTCTCTGACGCCGCCAGACGGGTCGTCAGCCGGAAGGCTGGGGCCATGGTTACCCTGGCAACAGCAGAGCGACGCCACCTCAACTCACGAGAACACTCAGACTACAACCGAAGGAGGATCAAGGAGGAGGCCACCCACCGCTCTTTGATCTGCTTGGCAGCCTGGAAGAGAGACAGGTGAGAGGTGAGTGAGGCGTGGTCAGGCTGGCTCCGCCCCCCAGCTCTACCTTCAGGAAGGCGTCCTCGTCGCTGATGCTCAGGGTCTGGTGGGCGAACGCCAGCAGCTCCTCGCACGAGCGCAGGGCCGCCTGGCCCTCCGAGAGCTGCTTCTGCAGAACCAGAGGTCCAGGTGAGCCGCAGAGCCGGGCCACGCCTGCAGCCAGCTCACCTGAAGCTCCGCCTCCTTTCTCTGCGTCTCCTCCCTGATGATGTCACGGAGCTCCGCCCCTTTCTCCTCCAGGCTGGACCGCAGCAGCTCGAGCTCCGCCTCCAGGTCGGAGGTCACCTGACAGGACTGGTCCTGCCGCCACAGAGGCGCGTTAGTTCCCCGCTCGTTACGCACGCTGTGGCTCCGCCCCCTGGGCGCTCACCTGCAGCCCCGTCAGCGTGGCGTCCACCGAGTCCAGGAAGTGCTCCAGCTCTTCATTCTTGTTGGACAGCGTGCTGATGATCCTGCGCAGAGCTTCCTGTTTGAGAGGGCGAGCGTCAGCTGATCAGAGCGGCGACGCCCCGGCGGACGCCGCTATGACATCATCAGCGCCGCCGCCAGGATCACACACACACACGAGCGTGAACGTTCCCCTCTCTCCCTCGCTCCTCGTGGAGCTCGCTCGCCCTGTCCTTCAGCCTCAGCGCACATGTGGGTCATGCATGAGGAAGAGGAGGATGAAGATGAAGCCCTGGACCACTCAGGCATCGACACCCAGGAGAGAGAGAGAGAGAGACAGAGAGAGACAGACAGAGAGAGAGAGAGAGACAGAGAGAGAGACAGAGAGAGAGACAGAGAGAGAGAGAGAGAGACAGAGAGAGAGAGACAGAGACAGAGACAGATAGAGAGACAGAGAGAGACAGAGAGAGAGAGAGAGAGAGAGAGAGAGAGAGAGAGAGACAGAGAGAGAGAGACAGAGACAGAGACAGATAGAGAGAGAGAGAGGCTGAAGAGGGGGATCACTTACCTGAGGGGGTTAGGTGTGTGTGTGTGTGTGTGAGGGTGTGTGTGTGAGAGAGAAGGTGTGTGTGTGTGAGGGTGTGTGTGAGAGAGAGTGGGTGTGTGTTTCTGTGTGTTTGTATGAGTGTGTGTGACTGGGTGTGTGTATGAGTGTGTGTTTGCGTGTGTGAGTGTGTGTAATATGAGAGTGTGCATAGTGTGTGGGTGTGAGTGGGTGTGTGTTTCTGTGTGTTTGTATGAGGTGTGTGTGTGAGTGGGTGTGTGTTTGTTTCTGTGTGTGTGTGTGTGTGTGTGTGTGTGTGAGGCAGATCAGGTGACTTTCAGAATAAAAGAGGTCAAGTAACCTGCAGTGAAAGAGCTGATTAAAGGTCCATTCAGACCGATCGGGGCTCGACCAGAGAGAGAGAGAGTCTTATCTCTAATCCTCCATTTAAAGTGATGCTAACTCAACCATGGAGAGAGAGAGAGAGAGAGAGAGAGAGAGAGAGAGACTGAGTGACAGAGAGAGAGGGACTTTGTCTGCTAACAGCTAGCCTGTCCTCCGCTCTTCTCCCTCTCTATCTCTCTCTCTCCCCTCTCCATCCCCCTCTCTCCATCCCTCTCTCTCTCCCTCTCTCTCCCTGTCGCTATGTCTCTCGCCCTCCCTCACAACTCAGATTGTATCGATCCTCGATCGACTCACCTTTTGCGTGTCCATCACCTGAGCAGAGGAAGGGGCGGGGCTGCACACAGCCGGAAGTGAAGTCACGCTGCATGACAGCGCCACTTCCGATTTGTCCTGTCAAAATAGAGGTCAGGTCATGTTTAAACGTGACTGTCGGGACATTAAAAGACGGAGCTGCCGTGTTCCTGCTGGGTAATCTGATTACTTTTTCAACATCCATGTACTCCCTGAGGTCATGTCACCATACATGGACTCCCTGAGGTATTATTTCATCGTTCCCAGCACTGAAGATAGAAGAGAGATGTGTACTGCTGCGGAGTGACCAGTAGGTGGCGCTGGTCCACAGGGAAGTGCTTTAACACGAACAGGAACGTCATTGATTTAAGAGTCATTAACATAAATAAAAAAGAGGTTTGATGATAAAAAATATTCATGAGGATGTGATTGTGTGCCGGTGACACGATAATAATAATAATAATGCTAATAATAATAATGCTAATAATAATAACAATAATGATGATGATAATAATAATAATAATAATAATAATAATAATAATAATAATAATAATAATAATGTTTATTTATTCTCTATTAGTGAGTTTTTATCATCCTGCTCACGTGTCGAACAGAAGAAGCTTTATTGTCAATATAAAATGACCAAACAACAGGCTCTGATGAGTGGATCAACCTCACCTGGTTGCCATGGAAACCAGGGCCCCAGAGGAGGGAGACCTGGGAATCAAACCCACAACCTTCTCTCTGTCAGACAGCAGGGCTCACCAGCAGAGGGTTCCACAGGCGTTGGCTTCAGTGTGGAATGGAAAGTGTGTGTGATGAACTTGTAAACACACAGAGCGTGAGTGTGTGTGTCTGAAGCGTGTGCACCTGTCCTCTGTAGGCCTGACCACTAAGGCCTTAACGTGTTCTACAGCCATCCTGACACCATCTCAGACATGTTCCATGCGTGTCCTGGTACCGTGTCCTCTGTGCTCATGAGTTAAGGTCTTGTTGCTGTGAAGGAGTCCAGGGGCCCACCGGTTCCTGGGTCCTCTTCTAACCGACTGTAGCATGCGGTTGGCTGTGGTGTGTGAGGTCATCAGAACAGGATGTGTTCATATGTGAGGGGCTACCCACGTGAGGGGGGTCTGCATGTCTCCATGCACGTGTCCTGACTGTTGGACTGGTTCAACCATCTCTGATGCAGTCACTTAGACTCATCGTGTGCATTGATTGACTGATTGATTGATTGATTGATTGATTGAGTTCTCTTTTATGCTGCTGATGATGATGAGGAGGAGGAGGAGGAGGAAGTGGAGGAGCAGGATCTCCTTCCTCCTGACAGGAAGCTGGTACTGGTCGTACTGGTCTGACTGGTGAGGCCAGGTGAAGCTGTGGGTGAGGAAGGAGGAGAAGAGAGCGCACAACCACTGAGGCTCAGCTGACCCAGATGGCGGAGGTCCCAAAGATAGAGCTCTTCATCAAGGTAAGACCCTCCTCACCCTCAGGTCAAGGGGGGAGGCCCCTCCCTCTCCAGGTGAACTCACCTGAACAACAACCAGCTAGTGTGTCTGTTTCAGTCTGCTCTATGTTTAGGGTGTTCAGGTGTGACTGTTGCTGTCACTGACTGTCTGACTGACCTGAACGTGGTTGTTGTTATGACGGGTTAGAGTTAGGGTTAGCTCACCTGAAGTTAGGGTTGGGTTAGGGTTAGGTTAGGGTTTGCTCACCTAGGGTTAGGTTAGGGTTAGGGTTGGGTTAGGGTTAGGTCACCTGGAGCTAGGGTTAGGTCAGCTCACCTGAAGTTAGGGTTAGGTTAGGGTTAGCTCACCTGAAGTTAGGGTTAGGGTTAGGGTTGGGTTAGGGTTAGGTTAGGGTTTGCTCACCTGGGTTAGGGTTAGCTCACCTGGAGCTCCGGCTCACTTGAGGCAGCTTCACGGCTCAAGTCAAAGCAGCCCTTTCAGGCATTTTGTGGGCGGGGCCTCAGTGAGTCAGAGCCTGGAATGCTCTTCACTGGAAAAGTTTGACCGGAATGTCAGAGAGACAGCATGACTGTGTGTGTGTGTGTGTGTGTGTGTGTGTGTGTGTGTGTGTGTGTGTGTGTGTGTGTGTGTGTGTGTGTGTGTGTGTGTGTGTGTGTGTGTGTGTGTGTGTGTGTGTATGTGTGTGTGACAAATGAACCTCCACCCATGAAGACGCACCATCCTCATCCTCACTGATGGAGCAGCCCCCATCCTCAGTGGACCAGGGGGCTGTGATGTTATGATTGTAACGTGTGTGTGTGTGTGTGTGTGTGTGTGTGTGTGTGTGTGTGTGTGTGTTTCAGGCCAGCAGTGATGGAGAGAGTGTGGGGAACTGTCCTTTCTGTCAGAGACTCTTCATGATTCTGATGTTGAAAGGAACCAAGTTCACGTTGACGACTGTTGACATGAAGAGGTGAGAAACACACACACTCACAAACACACACACACACACACTCACAAACACACACACACACTCACAAAACACACACACACTCACAAACACACACACAAACACACACACACACACACACACACACACACACGCCCATGGTGTGGTCCATGTTCTACCTGTTCCAGGGCTCCTCACCTGCTGAAGGACGTGGCTCCGGGCGCCCAGCCGCCGTTCCTCCTCTACAACAAGGACCTGAAGACGGACACCAACAAGATCGAGGAGTTCCTGGAGGAGGCCCTGGCGCCGCCAGCGTGAGCGCAGCGCCGCACGTGTCCACGCCACACGGGGCTCCGCCCTCAG
Organism: Lagocephalus sceleratus; assembly: GCA_911728415.1. Classification (NCBI taxonomy): domain Eukaryota; kingdom Metazoa; phylum Chordata; class Actinopteri; order Tetraodontiformes; family Tetraodontidae; genus Lagocephalus; species Lagocephalus sceleratus. The sequence goes on from CAJVRN010000173.1 coordinate 18,154, forward strand.
CGCTGTGTTTGCTGCGGCAGGTACCCCAAGCTGTGCTGCCGCTACAAAGAGTCCAACAACGCCGGAGAGGACATCTTCCTGAAGTTCTCGGCGTTCATCAAGAACCCGAACCCCGCCTTCAATGAGCGTACGCACGTGAGCCGCCGCCGCCGCCGCTCCGAGGCCGGCCCCCTGCGACCCCTGTGACCCATGCGACCCCGTGACCTCTGACCCCCTGTCTTCCAGGCCTGTGGAAGAACTTCTACTCCACGCTGGAGAAGCTGAACACCTACCTGGCCACGCCCCTGCCCTGCGAGCTGGACGACAACCCCGACGCCTCGGCGTCCTCCCGCCGCTTCCTGGACGGCGACGCGCTGACCCTCGCCGACTGCAACCTCCTGCCCAAGCTGCACGTGGTGAAGGTACGGCGCCGCGAGGCCGCGCTGCGTCTGCCAGGGTTAACGCGTGTGTGGCAGGTGGTGTGTCAGGAGTACTGCGACTACGACGTGAGCGGCTGCGAGCTGGCGGCGCTGGCGCGTTACCTGGACAACGCCTCCACGCAGGACGAGTTCCGCTACACCTGCCCGCCCGACGCTGAGATCCTGTTCGCCTACAAGTCTGTGGCCAAGTACCAGAAAAGTACGAAGGAGCCCGGGAGGAGAAGCAGGAAGAACCCCGGGACCTGCAGATGAGGCCATCAGTCTGAAGAGAGAGAACACACGGACGACAGGACGACGGACGGGCGGCCAATCAGAGACGAGTCTGCAGCTCGAAGGTGAACGTCCATAAAACACACCTTCAGCTGCTTGGACCCACATCTACTTTCATTGATCATGAGAAGCTCTCACAGTTATGAGTGAACACGTGTGGACACACTGAACATGTCTGTAAATACCAATAAAATCAATGTTGAAGCTGAGCTGCATCACGTTTATAGATCCGCTTTGATCAGGTCGGTTATTGACGGTTCTGTCAGCTGTGTGTGTGTGTGTCTGTGAGTGTGTGTGTGTGAGTGTGTGTGTGTGAGTGTGTGTGAGTGTGTGTCTGTGAGTGTGTGGGTGTGTGTGTGAGTGTGTGTGTGTGAGTGTGTGTGAGTGTGTGGGTGTGAGTGTGTGGGTGTGTGTCTGTGAGAGTGTGTGTGTGTGTCTGTGAGAGTGTTGTGTGTGAGTGTGTGTGTGGGGTGTGTGTCTGTGAGTGTGTGGGTGTGTGTCTGTGAGAGTGTGTGTGTGGGTGTGTCTGTGAGTGTGTGAGTATGTGTTTGTGTGTCTGTGAGTGTATGTGTGTGTGTGTGGGTATGTGTCTGTGAGAGTGTGTGTGTGTCTGTGAGAGTGTGTGTGTGTGTGTGTCTGTGAGAGTGTGTGAGTGTGTGGGTGTGTGTCTGTGAGAGTGTGTGTGTGGGTGTGTCTGTGAGTGTGTGAGTATGTGTTTGTGTATCTGTGAGTGTGTGTGTCTCTGAGTGTCGGATTCTGTCTGACTGACAGAAAAGGGCGCCACACACACACACACACACACACACACACACACACACACACACACACACACACACACACACACATCTCTGTCTGTGTGCCTTTTTCTGTGTATGTCTCTGAGTGTGAGTGTGAGTGTGTGCTGGTCTTCCTCCATTCTGGGGTCCTCTCAGCTCCTGAAGGTCCTCCTCTGTAAACAGGAACTCGTCCGTTTTTCTGATTGGACAGAATTTTTAAACAGTATCCTGGCAACAGCAGCCATCGCTTTTTCTATTGGTGGATCACAAAGGGGGCGGGGCCTCGTAGTGACAGACCAGTGTTGTTAGCTCGCTGTCAACTTCGCGTCTCGGTCCTCTGACATGTCTTAAAGCGTCTCTGTGGAGCTCACACCGGTAAGGTCGCTCAGTCCGTGGAGGTTTCTCACCTTTGACCTGTCGACGGTGACGTTTGGAGTTGATCTGAGCGGGTCACGTTGGACTTCCCGCGGCTGGCTAACGCCAGAGCTAACCCGCGGCTAGGCTAACGCCGCAGCTGGAACAGCTGTTTCTGTCGTTACTTCCGCCCGTTACTTCCTGTCGTTACCGCTGGTTTTAGGTCTTGTCCGCTTCCAGCTTCGTGGCCGCTGACGGACTCGGGATGGACTGCACGGACGACGGCGGGGACGACGGCGGGGAGCTGTGCGCCTGGGCCACCTCGGTAGGTCGGGACTCGAACCCGCAACCTCCAGCGGCCCGGCTGACTGTGTGTGTGTGTGTGTGTGTGTGTGTGTGTGTGTGTGTGTGTGTGTGTGTGTGTGTGTGCGTGTGCGTGTGTGTGCGTGCGTGTGCGTCGTGCGTGTGTGTGTGCAGGTGCTGGTGAGCAGCAAGAACGACCTCCGAGCCCGGGTGCAGCAGTTCGTGGAGGAGCGGATGCAGACCAGCATGGTGAGACCTTCAGAGACCAGGAGGTCCAGAACCTCCTGATGATGAGGCCCAGAACCTCCTGATGAGGAGGTCCAGAACCTCCTGATGAGGAGGTCCAGAACCTCCTGATGATGAGGCCCAGAACCTCCTGATGATGAGGCCCAGAACCTCCTGATGAGGAGGTCCAGGACCTCCTGATGATGAGGCCCAGAACCTCCTGATGAGGAGGTCCAGAACCTCCTGATGAGGAGATTGAGACCAGAGTCCAAGTGTCAGACTTTGGAAGCCTTAACTTTGATCAGGTCTTCAAGGAGCTCTTGTTTGTCACAAACTGTTAGAAGACAAACTTTAAACTTCAGCAGTCGTGTTTGTGCTCATCAGTAAACAGTAAACGTCAGTAAACGTCAGTAAACACACTCCTGACTGGTTCTGCCTGCTCTGTTGATCATTGATCAGTGATCAATAATCAGTGATGGCTGATCTAACCTGAGGGTGTTGAGGCTCTGCTGTGTCCGTAGCTCACAGGAGTCCTGATCGGAGCTGCCGTTGCCGTGGCGCTGATCGGGATCTTGGTGCTTTTCCTGTACCGGAGGTTCAAGCTTTCCCGTGAGTGTCCTCACTGAGCTGAGAGGGGTCAGGAGAGGGGTCAGGCCAGCAGGTCACCTGAGGAGCACGCCCTCAGGTGACCTGCTGAGGGTGCACGTGTTCTGTGTTGCTGCAGGAGACAAGCAGCCGGGAGTGCCTCACTACCGCTTCAGGAAACGAGACAAAGTGCTCTTCTACGGGAGGAAGATCATGAGAAAGGTGCGCTCCAGGGGGCCGGAGGGGGCTGGTTCGGCTCTCAAATGACCTCTGACCTGTCCTCAAAGGTCCAGACCTTGTCCTCCCCCCCGACGTCCTCCTCTACCTCAGTGTCAAAGACACCCCAGCGCGTCCGGAAAAGAACCAAAGTCCTCAGCATCGCTCGCAAGTGTGCTGCGCCCCGCCCGCCCGGTGAGCTGAAGCCCTGGGCTGCCTGACCACACCCTGCCCCTCCCCCACAGGATCCTGAGGATCCGCAAGGACCCCCCCACCCTGCAGCCCAAAGAACCGCCCCCCTCGCTGCTGGAGGCCGACCTCACCGAGTTCGACGTGCAGAGCTCCAACCTGCCCTCAGAGGTGCTCTACATGCTGAAGAACGTCAGGTAGGAGGTCACCCTGACCTTGACCTCTGACCCTCACCCTGACCTCTGACCCTGATACTCACTCTGACCCTCACCTTGACCTCTGACCCCTGATACTCACTCTGACCCTCACCCTGACCTCTGACCTACACCCTGACCCATTACCCTGACCTCTGACCCCTCACCCTGACCCCTGATACTCACTCTGACCCTCACCCTGACCTCTGACCCCTCACCCTGACCCCTGATACTCACCCTGACCTCTGACCCCCACCCTGACCCCTGATACCCACTCTGACCCTGACCTCTGACCTACACCCTGACCCCTAATACTCACCCTGCCCTCTGACCCTCACCCTGACCTCTGACCCTCTTTTTGTGCTGACCTGGTTGACCCCTCGCTGTGCCGAGGCCCGTCCTCCTGCCCCCTGACCTGGTGACCTCTGCAGGGTCCTGGGTCACTTTGAGAAGCCCCTGTTCCTGGAGCTGTGCCGCCACATGGTGTTCATCGAGCTGCAGGAGGGCGAGTGTCTGTTCAGGCCGGGGGACGAGGACGACAGCATCTACGTGGTCCAGGACGGCCGTCTGGAGCTCTGCATCCAGGAGAACGTGGGTGTGGTCCGCTCCGAGGGTCTGCTGCTGGACGCGTCACTGATCACCTGTGCTTCTGCCCGTCTGTCTGTCTGTCTGTCTGCCTGTCTGTCTGTCTGTCTGTCTGCCCGTCTGCCTGTCTGTCTGCCTGTCTGTCTGTCTGTCCGTCTGTCTGCCTGTCTGTCTGTCCTCCCAGGACGGGACAGAGCCGGTGGTGAAGGACGTGCTGCCAGGAGACAGCGT
>CAJVRN010000173.1:27500-37500 GCA_911728415.1 Lagocephalus sceleratus
CAGGCTGATCCACCTGCTGGGCCAGAAGATCCTGCAGCAGGTCAACGGTCCCCTGACAGGTGAGACGGTCTGGTCCTGGTCCAGGTCCAGGTCTGGTCCTGGTCCAGGTCCAGGTCTGGTCCAGGTCTGGTCCAGGTCCAGGTCTGGTCCTGGTCCAGGTCTGGTCCTGGTCCAGGTCCAGGTCCTGGTCCAGGTCCAGGTCCAGGTCTGGTCCTGGTCCAGGTCCAGGTCTGGTCCAGGTCCAGGTCAGGTCTGGTCCAGGTCCAGGTCCAGGTCCAGGTCTGGTCCTGGTCCAGGTCCTGGTCCAGGTCCAGGTCTGGTCCAGGTCCAGGTCTGGTCCTGGTCCTGGTCCTGGTCCAGGTCCAGATCTGCTGCTCTGTCCCCAGCGCGTAGTCTGGCCCTGCACACCTCTGGGAGCCAGTGGGATGCGGGGAACCAGGCGTCCAACCTGTCCACGGTGGCCGTCCTCCCGGTGTCCGAGGACGTGCCCCTGACGACCTTCACGCTGGAGCTGCAGCACGCGCTGCTCGCCATCGGTGAGACCTCCCCCCCTCCTCGTCCCCCGTCCCCCTCCCCGTCCCCCTCCTCGTCCCCCCCGTCCCCCTCCCCGTCCCCCTCCTCGCCCCCCCGTCCCCCTCCCCGTCCCCCTCCTCGTCCCCCCGTCCCCCCCGTCCCCCTCCTCGTCCCTCTCCTCGCCCCCGTCCCCCTCCCCGTCCCCCTCCTCGTCCCCCCGTCCCCCCCCGTCCCCCTCCTCGTCCCCCCCCCCTCCCCGTCCCCCTCCCTCGTCCCCCTCCTCGTCCCCCCCCGTCCCTCCTCGTCCCCCCCGTCCCCCTCCTCGTCCCCCCATCCCCCCCGTCCAGACTGACGCTTGTCTTCCCATCCAGGCCCCACCCTCCTGCTGACCAGTGACATCATCAAACAGCGACTGGGCGCCGCGGCGCTGGACAGGTGCTGACGTCCCGTCCTTTAGAGCCCCCCCGACCCCTGACCCCCGACCCCGGGGTCACGCTTTCCCTCTGTGTCCCCCAGCGTCCACGAGTACCGGCTGTCCAGCTGGCTGGGCCAGCAGGAGGACGTGCACCGGATCGTCCTGTACCAGACCGACCCGTCCCTGACGCCCTGGACGCAGCGCTGCATCCGCCAGGCCGACTGCATCATCATCGTGGGGCTGGGCGAGCAGGACCCCGCCGTGGGGGAGGTGAGGGGGGGTGAGGGGGGAGGGGTGAGGAAGGTGAGAGGGGGTGGGCGAGCAGGACCCCCCCCCGTGGGGGAGGTGAGGGGGGTGAGGGGGAGGGGGAGGTGAGAGGGGGTGGGGGGGACCCCGGGGGAGGGGGTGAGGGGGGTGAGGAAGGTGAGGGGGGTGGGCGAGCAGGACCCCGCCGTGGGGGGGGAGGTGAGGGGGGGGGGTGAGGAGGGGAGGGGGTGGGTGAGGAAGGTGAGGAGGGGGGGTGAGGAAGGTGAGAGGGGCTGGGCGAGCAGGACCCCGCCGTGGGGGAGGTGAGGGGGGTGAGGGGGGAGGGGGTGAGGAAGGTGAGAGGGGGCTGGGCGAGCAGGACCCCGCCGTGGGGGGGGGGTGAGGGGGGGGTGAGGGACCCCGCCGGGGGGGGGGGGAGGGGGTGAGGAAGGTGAGAGGGGGCTGGGCGAGCAGGACCCCGCCGTGGGGGAGGTGAGGGGGGTGAGGGGGGGGGGGTGAGGAAGGTGAGAGGGGGGTGGGCGAGCAGGACCCCGCCGTGGGGGAGGGGGGGGGGGGGGGGGGGGGGGGAAGGTGAGAGGGGGGGGAGCAGGACCCCGCGTGGGGGGGGGGGTGAGGGGGGGGAAGGTGAGAGGGGGGTGGGCGAGCAGGACCCCGCCGTGGGGGAGGTGAGGGGGGTGAGGAGGGGAGAGGGGGGTGAGGAAGGTGGAGGGGGTGAGGAAGGTGAGAGGGGGGTGGGCGAGCAGGACCCCGCCGTGGGGGAGGTGAGGGGGGGTGAGGGGGGAGGGGTGAGGAAGGTGAGAGGGGGGTGGGCGAGCAGGACCCCGCCGTGGGGGAGGTGAGGGGGGGTGAGGGGGCTGGGTGAGCAGGACCCCGCCGTGTGGGGGAGGGGGGAGGGGGGTGAGGAAGGTGAGAGGGGGGGGGGCGGGGGGGGGGGGGGGTGAGAGGGGGCTGGGCGAGCAGGACCCCGCCGTGGGGGAGGTGAGGGGAGGGTGAGGGGGGAGGGGGTGAGGAAGGTGAGAGGGTGAGAGGGGGCTGGGCGAGCAGGACCCCGCCGTGGGGGAGGTGAGGGGGGGTGAGGGGGAGGGGGTGAGGAAGGTGAGAGGGGGCTGGGCGAGCAGGACCCCGCCGTGAGGGGGAGGTAGAGGGGGGTAGGGGGGGGACCCGCCGTGGGGGGGTGAGGGAAGGTGAGGGGGAGGGGGTGAGGGAGGGGAGGGGGGCTGGGCGAGCAGGACCCCGCCGTGGGGGAGGTGAGGGGGGGGGGTGAGGGGGAGGTGAGGGGCCGTCGGGGGGGAGGTGAGGGGGGGTGAGGGGTGAGGCAGCCTCAGCACCCCCGCTCTGCCCCCCCAGCTGGAGCGCATGCTGGAGGGCAGCGCGGTGCGGGCCCAGAAGCAGCTGGTGCTGCTGCACCGGGAGGACGGGCCCCCCCCCAGAGGGACCGTGGACTGGCTCAACATGAGGAGCTGGATCTCCAGACACCTGCACCTGTCCTGCCCCCGCAGGGTCTTCTCCAAGAGGAGCCTCCCCAAGCTGGTACGGCCCCGCCCCCCGCCCCGCCCCCAGCCCCCCCCCGGCCTGACCCACATCTGTCTGCAGCTGGAGCTGTACCAGCGGGTGTTCGAGAAGCCGGCCGACCGCCACTCGGACTTCTCCCGCCTCGCCCGAGTCCTGACGGGGAACGCCATCGCTCTGATCCTGGGAGGGGGCGGGGCCAGGTGAGCCACCGTCTCTGCTCTCATTGGTTGACGTGCCCAACCGTCCCGCCCCCCCAGGGGCTGCTCACAGGTGGGGATCCTGCGCGCGGTGGGCGAGGCGGGCATCCCGGTGGACCTGATCGGGGGCACCTCCATCGGCTCCCTGATGGGGGCGCTGTACGCCGAGGAGCGCAGCTACAGCCGCATGAGGATGAGGGCCCGCGAGTGGGCCATGGTGAGCCACGCCCACCCGCCCTCTGGACCAATCAGGAGCTGAGCCTGCTCTCCTGTGCAGGAGATGACCTCGGTGTTCCAGAAGGTCCTGGACCTGACCTACCCCGTCACCTCCATGTTCTCGGGGGCCGCCTTCAACTCCAGCATCAGCAACGTCTTCAAGAGCAGACAGATCGAGGTGGGGGGCACCTGGGGGGGGGACCTGGGGGGGGCACCTGGGGGGGGCACCTGGGGGGGGACCTGGGGGGCACCTGGGGGGCACCTGGGGGGGGCACCTGGGGGGGGACCTGGGGGGGACCTGGGGGGGGCACCTGGGGGCACCTGGGGGGGGGTGGGGACCTGGGGGGGCACCTGGGGGGTGGGGGGGGCAGTGGGGGGGGACCTGGGGGGGCACCTGGGGGGGGCAGCTGGGGGGGCACCTGGGGGGCACCTGGGGGGCACCTGGGGGACCTGGGGGGGCACCTGGGGGGGCTGGGGGGGGGGGGACCTGGGGGGCACCTGGGGGGGGGCAGCTGGGGCGACCGCTGACCTCTGACCTGGGCTGCAGGACCTCTGGATCCCCTACTTCAACATCACCACCGACATCACGGCGTCCTCCATGAGGGTCCACACTGATGGTAGGTCGCCTCGCTGCCCTCCGGGCCGTCGCCGTGGTAACGGTGGAACCCTTTGATGTGCTGTCCAGGGTCCCTGTGGAGGTACGTCAGGGCCAGCATGTCCCTGTCCGGGTACCTGCCCCCTCTCTGTGACCCCAAAGACGGACACCTGCTGATGGACGGGGGCTACATCAACAACCTGCCAGGTGACACACCTGTGTCTGCACACCTGTGTGACACACCTGTGTCTGCACACCTGTGTCTGCACACCTGTGTGACACACCTGTGTCTGCACACCTGTGTGACACACCTGTGTCTGCACACCTGTGTCTGCACACCTGTGTGACACACCTGTGTCTGCACACCTGTGTCTGCACACCTGTGTGACACACCTGTGTCTGCACACCTGTGTCTGCACACCTGTGTGACACACCTGTGTCTGCACACCTGTGTGACACACCTGTGTCTGCACACCTGTGTCTGCACTCTCTCTACACTACTCTCCTCACCCGTCTCTCCTGTCTCTCCTCACCCGTCTCACCTGTCTCACCCGTCTCTCCTGTCTCTCCTCACCTGTCTCACCTGTCTCCCCCCAGCTGACGTGGCTCGCTCCATGGGGGCTAAGGTGGTCATCGCCATTGACGTGGGCAGCCGAGATGAAACCAACCTGACCAACTACGGCGACTCGCTGTCGGGGTGGTGGTTGCTATGGAAACGGCTGAACCCGCTGGCAGAGAAAGTGAAGGTAGGAGTCCAGGTGGGGGGGCGGGGCCGAGGCAGGGGGCGGGGCTAAGCGCTGCCCGTGCTCAGGTGCTGAACATGGCGGAGATCCAGACGCGCCTGGCCTACGTGTGCTGCGTGCGCCAGCTGGAGTCGGTGAAGAACAGCGACTACTGCGAGTACATCCGCCCCCCCATCGACCGCTACCGCACGCTGGAGTTCGGCAAGTTCGACGAGATCGCGGTGAGTGGCCGCCTTCGCCCCCGCCGGCGCGTGAGCGGCGCTGAGCGGCGTCTGCGCCCGCAGGAGGTGGGCTACCAGCACGGGAAGACGGTGTTCGACGTGTGGACGCGCAGCGGCGTGGTGGACAAGATGCTCAAGGACCGCCACCAGGAGGAGTTCCACAACACCCAGACCAGGAGCAACGTCAGTCCCGCCCCCCACCTGCCCTCCGGGGGGGCGGGGCTGACCATGCCACTCTTTCAGGTGGTCACCTGTCCCAACGCCTCCTTCACCGACCTGGCCGAGATCGTGTCGCGCATCGAGCCGGTCAAGCCTGCGGTGGTGGACGGTAACTAGAGCCGTGGTCCTGGGGGGCGGGGTCTGCTGCATGCTGCTCCTCACCTGGTCACACCCACCTTTCACCTGTCCCCCTCACGCTCCTCGCTGCCCCAGACGAGTCGGACTACCACACCGACTACGAGGAGGAGGCGCTGGAGAGCGCCCTGTCCGACCTGGAGCTGTCCAACCACGCCGGAGATCACACGGAGGGGGAGGAGTCTGTCGACACGGTGTGGTCACCTGACCTCCTCAGGCGCTCTCCTGTTCAGGGCCGCTTCTAAACAGCTGGCTGAGCAACATCTGTCTGACCCTCAGGATGAAGATCTGGACAGGTCCCCGTCGGACCCATCCACCCCGACCCCCAGGACCCCGGAGACGCCGTCAGGACAGGAAGTCCCAGAGTGACGTCAGGTGATGGAGACCTGAACAACTGGACGCCTCCCACTCTCCCTCGAACCTCCACCCGCCATCAAAGATCCTGCCTACAGGACGCCATGGTGACGCCATGGTGACGCCATGGTGACGCCATCGTGACGCCAACACGCTTCACCTGTCACCCCAGTTCCAACTCAACCCTTTCACGTCTACTCAGCTGCTCACAAGAACACGTCAGATTATTTCTATCAAACATGCAGTTGCCGTGGTTACGAGGTTCGGCCACAATTTCACCAGAACAAAGAATTTTAATGTTAACAACAGGGCAGATGTTTGTCTCAGTGGAAAGCTTTAAATCACCTGTTTCCTACTTGTTCTGCCCCAAAAATCACCGTGACAGCCCCTAAAAATCACCTTTATAACCCCCGAAAATCACCTCTATACTCCCCCAAACATCACTTCAATCCCCAAGTCCCCCAAACCACCCTACTCCCCAATCACCTTATACTCCCCCAAACCTCTAACCCCCAAATCTACTCCCCAAACCACCTCTATACTCCCCCAAATCACCTCTACTCCCCCAAACCACCTCTATACTCCCCCAAACCACCTCTATACTCCCCCAAATCACCTCTATACTCCCCCAAATCACCTCTATACTCCCCCAAACCACCTCTATACTCCCCCAAATCACCTCTATACTCCCCCAAACCACCTCTATAATTCTCCAAAATCACCTCAACAAGCTCCAAAAATCACCCCTCAACCCCTGAGCTTCACCTGTATGTGACTTACTTGTCACCTGCACATCGCCAAGCAGTGAACTGCAGCTCACCTGTGGCCCTCGTCAGCCTCGGGGACAACAGGTGTGTTCATGAGAGCACACAGGTGTTCCAGGTGTGATTAAGTGGACACTGTGTGTCTGAAACACCATTTCATTCGTGTGTCACACAGGTGACTCACATCAGCACAAAGAAGAATGTAGAACATCAAAAGAATGACAGCCTTTCATCTTCAGTATTGATTCTTTTTGTTGTCAGATAATCTGACATAATTCCAGATTCTGGAGGGTTTGTGAGTTTGACTGATTGATTATTGATGATCATCTTATTGATTACTTCAGCGGACACTAATCTTTTTAGTTTTAACACTCTGGATTAGCATCTTTAGATTATTTGTGTGCAGGAATGAGAATGTTCAGATTACAGATTAACCTCGTTGACATGACGTCACCGTGGAGACGGGCGCTACCATAACAACCCCCTTCCTTCCTGTTGTCCCTCACGTCTCCCGTTGGCGTGGTCGTGCGGCGATGACGTCATGTGTGCAGCCTTACCTGAACCACGCGGCCTTTTTCCGTTTCTGCGTTTTTGTCTGGAATATTTCTCAATAAATAATCTGTGAATCTTGGTGTGTGTCCGTCTCCCCGGGTCACCTGACCCTCTGATTGTCCGTCCTCGTTACTGTGGCCACGCGTCCCGTAACGAGGCGCTTCGGCCCCGCCTCCTCCCTGGAGGAGCGGGAGTGATGGATGGACGCCGCGGCGAAGGCCAGACGACGAAGAGGAGGAGCTGAGGACGAAGAGCTGACAGGAAACAGATGGAAGGACGGACGGTGAGTGGAGGTCAAGGGAACACTGAGCAGATCCTCCCCCTCCTCCCCCTCTCTGCCCTCCTCCCCCACTCCCCCTCCTCATCTTCCCCCTCCCTCCTCCTGCCCCTCCCTCCTCACCCCCTCCTGCCCCTCCTCCCCCACCCCCTCCCTCATCTCCCCTCCCCCTCCCTCCTCCCCCCACTCCCCCTCCTCATCTTCCCCCTCCCTCCTCCTCCCCTCCTCTCTTCCCCCCCTCCTCCCCTCACCCCCTCAAAGGTAACCAGGTCACGTCCACCTGAAGACCAAAATAGAAGAGCAGCAGGTTCCTCTGATACTTCATCATCTGAGGCTCCTGAAGCAGATTCAGGTCATCAGTGTGTGTGTGTGTGTGTACATGAGTGTGTGTTTGTGTGTGTGTGTGTGAGTGACTGTGTTTGTGTGTGTGAGTGTGTGTGAGTGAGTGACTGTGTTTGTGTGTGTGAGTGAGTGACTGTGTTTGTGTGTGTGTGTGTGAGTGAGTGACTGTTTGTGTGTGTTGTGTGTGTGTGAGTGAGTGACTGTGTTTGTGTGTGAGTGAGTGACTGTGTTTTGTGTGTGTGAGTGATGTGTGTGTGTGAGTGAGTGACTGTGTTTGTGTGTGTGTGTGTGTAGTGAGTGAGTGACTGTGTTTGTGTGTGTGTGTGAGTGACTTTTTGTGAGTTTGTGTGTGTGTGTGTGTGTGTGTGAGTGAGTGACTGTGTTTGTGTGTGTGTGAGTGTGTGTAAGTGAATGACTGTGTTTGTTTGTGTGTGTGTGAGTGAGTGACTGTGTGTGTGTGAGTGAGTGACTGTGTTTGTGTGTGTGTGTGAGTGAGTGACTGTGTGTGTGTGTGGGAGTGTTTGTGTGTGTGTGTGAGTGAGTGACTGTGTGTGTGTGAATGAGTGACTGTGTGTGTGTGAGAGTGACTGTGTGTGTGTGTGAGTGAGTGACTGTGTTTGTGTGTGTGTGTGTGTGTGTGTGTGTGATTCAACATGTGCGATCAGCTGACCTTCATCCCTGATCGGGTCAGAAGATTCCAGAACTTCTCAGATGTCATCTGACCTTTTCCCTCCTGAGGTGACTGTTGCCACGACAACGCTCTGACCTGGCGTGATGATGTGATTAACAGGCGGTCATAGTGAGCACAGGGTCAGCGAGGGGGCGGGGCCCGTCCCTCAGCTGGGCACCTGTGCAGGTGTGCTGGCCCAGATGTTTCGCTCTCGTCTGAGCGACTCCTCGCCAGAGCGCGGGCGTCTGGCTGTGACGCCGCCACCCCCGCGGCGATGCAGCGCTTCTTTTAGCAGCGAGAGCAGCTCGCCGCCGCCGCTGATGGCGAGCTGCTCTCGCTGCTCCAGCTGCGGCGGTTATTTTTAGACCAGCGAGGCTCAGGATGCAGCTGAGACGCCATCTTGGCTCACCCTGATGCAGCTCATGTATCACTCACACACACTCACACACACACACTCACACACATACTCACACACACTCACACACACACATACTCACACACACACACATACTCACACACACGCTCACACTAACAGACATACCCACACACTAACACATACACATACTCTCAGACACACACTAACACACACATACACACACTCTCAAACACACTCACCCTCAAACACTCACAGACTTCCCCGTGACCACATGAGAAACTATTTCTGGTGTTTGTTCTCCTGAAACATGATTCAACTCTCTTCGATGTGTGTGTGTGTGTGTGTGTGTGTGTGTGTGTGTGTGTGTGTGTGTGTGTGTGTGTGTGTGTGTGCTTCAGCAGATGTTCTGAAGTCTCCAGCAGGTTTTTTAGGATGAAGACCCTCCTGGCATCTTCTCCTGGCTCAGGGTGAAGGTTCTCTCCATGAGGGATGTTTGGGAACATGCTACTGTGACCAGAACCTGATCTGATGTTCTCTGATGTTCTCTGATGTTCCTCTCAGGTTCTCTGATGTTCTCTGATGTTCCTCTGATGTTCCTCTGAGGTTCTCTGATGTTCTCTGATGTTCCTCTGAGGTTCTCTGATATTCTCTGATGTTCCTCTGATGTTCCTCTGAGGTTCTCTGATGTTCTCTGATGTTCCTCTGAGGTTCTCTGATGTTCTCTGATGTTTTCTGATGTTTTCTGATGTTCCTCTGAGGTTCTCTGATGTTCCTCTGAGGTTCTGTGATGCTCTTCTGAGGTTCTCTGAAGTTCCTCTGATGATCTCTGATGTTCTCTGATGTTCCTCTGATGTTCCTCTGATGTTCTCTGATGTTCCTCTGATGTTCTCTGATGTTCTCTGATGTTCCTCTGATGTTCCTCTGATGTTCTCTGATGTGCTCTGAGGTTCTCTGAGGCTCCTGAGCTCACGTCCTCTCAGGAACTTCTCTCCTCTTCCAGCTGGGTGTGAAACGTTCTGGCAGGTTTGACCTCTGAGGCAGAAGGGATGACCTTTGAAGAGCCGACAGGAAGCAGCAAATCAGATCAATGAGGCCTTCTGGCTGTCTGCTGTCAGCCTGCATCTGTCTGCACCTCCTCACACTTGCCACCTGATCTCCTGAAGATCCCCACCAGCACCAGCAGCACCACCAGCAGAACCTCTGAGCCTCGTCTGCAAACGCCTCCAGCGTTGGTGGGCGGAGCCTCTTCTGGACCCCCAGTTGGAGGCGGGGCCATGGTGTTGTGTTTGGCGCCCTCTCGTGGAGCGAGTCCAGATGAACAGACGAGGGAGGGGTGAGGTCATCACTGATGGAGATCAGCTGACCGGTGTGACCCCCCCTGACTGATCCGCTTCATCACCACCACACATCCTCGTCTTCCTCATCTCTTACCTCCCCCATTCACTCCCCCCTTTCTCCCCCTCCATTCATCTCTCCCTCCCTCTCTCCCCCCCTCCCCCTCCCTCTCCCCCCCTCTCCCCCCTCCATTCATCTCTCCCCCCTCTCCCCCCTCCATTCATCTCTCCCCCCCTCTCCCCCTCCATTCATCTCTCCCTCCCTCTCTCCCCCTCCCTCTCCCCCTCTCCCCCTCCA
>CAJVRN010000173.1:40000-42500 GCA_911728415.1 Lagocephalus sceleratus
GGTATGTAGGGGGTATGTAGGGTATGGGGGGTAGGGGGTATGTAGGGTATGGGGGGTAGGGGTATGTAGGGGGTATGTAGGGTATGGGGGTAGGGGGTATGTAGGGGGTATGTAGGGTAAGGGGGGTTGGGGGGTATGTAGGGGGTATGTAGGGTATGGGGGGTGTATGGGGGGTGTATGGGGGGTGTATGGGGGGTGTATGGGGGGGTGTATGGGGGGTGTATGGGGGGGTGTATGGGGGTGTATGGGGGTGTATGGGGGGTGTATGGGGGGTGTATGGGGGGGTATGTAGGGTATCGGGGGGTCTGCAGAGCCGCGCGTCAACATGAGCAGGAGCGCGCGCTCTCATCAGGAGCACGTGCCGCTGTCATCATATGTCACACCTTCTGCGCGACCCCTGTGCGCGTGCGTGCGCGCGCGTGTCGACAGAACGAATTCAATGACCTTGAGTCCACACATGTGGGCTGATGCGCTGTGACGTCACTCCTTATGTTCCACAGCATCCTTGTGTGTGTGTGTGAGTGAGTGAGTGTGTGTGTGTGTGTGAGTGTGTGTGAGTGTGTGAGTGTGTGTGTGTGGTGTGTGTGTGTGAGTGTGAGTGTGTGTGAGTGTGTGTGTGTGTGAGTGAGTGTGTGTGTGTGTGTGTGTGATGTGTGAGTGTGAGTGTGTGTGAGTGTGTGTGAGTGTGTGTGTGTGTGAGTGAGTGAGTGTGTGTGTGTGTGTGTGTGTGTGTGTGTGTGTGAGTGAGTGTGTGTGTGTGTGTGTGTGATGTGTGTGTGTGAGTGTGAGTGTGTGTGTGTAGTGTGTGTGTGTGTGTGAGTGTGTGTGTGTGTGAGTGAGTGTGAGTGTGTGAGTGTGTGTGAGTGTGTACATGAGTGTGTGTGAGTGAGTGTGTGTGTGTACATGAGTGTGTGTGAGTGAGTGTGTGAGTGTGTACATGAGTGTGTGTGAGTGAGTGTGTGAGTGTGTACATGAGTGTGTGTGAGTGAGTGTGTGAGTGTGTACATGAGTGTGTGTGAGTGAGTGTGTGAGTGTGTACATGAGTCTGTGTGAGTGAGTGTGTGAGGGTGTCAGGATGAGGGGGTGTCTCCCCTCAGAAAGGAGGTAAAGATTGAGCTGCTTGCTGGGACAGAGTGCTGAGCAGGGACTGGTCAGACTGGTTGACTGGTTGACTGGTCAGAGTGGTCGGACTGGTTCAGACTGGTTGACTGGTTGACTGGTCAGTGGTCAGACTGGTTCAGACTGGTTGACTTCAGACTGGTCGACTGTTGACTGGTCAGACTGTTAGAGTGGTTGACTGGTCAGACTGGTCAGACTGGTTGACTGGTCAGACTGGTTCAGAGTGGTTGACTGGTCAGACTGGTTCAGAGTGGTTGACTGGTTCAGACTGGTTGACTGGTCAGACTGGTCAGACTGGTTGACTGGTCAGACTGGTTCAGAGTGGTTGACTGGTCAGACTGGTCAGACTGGTTGACTGGTCAGACTGGTTGACTGGTCAGACTGGTCAGACTGGTGTGCTGCAGGAGGGTGGGAGCAGCAGACATGAGGGCTGTGGGGGCTTTGATGTGGAGGAGGGCTGATGAAAGGGTTCAGTCCACATGCAGATGAGCCTCATTGTCCAGGTGAGCCCTTTGATCTGCTCTATTCATCAGCACACAGGGGGCGGGGCTAACCTGGAACACGCACTCTGATTGGACGAAGGACTCCAGACAGAAAATGTTTGAGTAGCTGATACCTAGGGAAGCACGCATGTGGGTGTTTGTGTGAGTGAATGAGTGGTGAGTCCAGACAGAGAGTGTGTTTGAGTGAGATGAGTGTCTCCTCAGTGAGGCTGAGTGGGAGCAGTGTGTGGGTGTGTGAGTGTGAGTGAATGAGTGTGTGTGAGTGAGTGTGTGAGTGAGCGTGTGTGAGTGTGTGTGTGTGAGTGAATGAGTGTGTGAGTGAGTGAGTGTGTGAGAGAGAGTGTGTGTATATGTGTATGTGTGTGTGGGTGTGTGAGTGTACAGGTTCCTCTGATGGTTCCTCCGATGGTTCCTCTGAACCTGAAGGTGTTTAAAGGTTGAGGAACCTTCGTCACTCATCTTCATCCATCAGTTGACCTTTGACCTCCTGGAAGCTCAGGACCGTCCCAGTCTGAAGTCACATGACCCCCGTTTTAACACGACCTCGTTTCTCGTTAATCTGATCTCGTCTTCGCGTGTCAGCAAACGTGGAGACAATTTGGTTCCTCTCATCCAGCAGGAACCTTCATGAGGATGCTGGAGTGAGGGAACCTTGACCCACACTGACCAGTTCAACCAGTTCAACCAGTTCAACATACTTAACCTGCATCTTTCTCATTTCCTCCATTAATTAATTTGTGTGTGTGTATCTGTGTGAGTGTGTATGTGTGCGTGTGTATCTGTGTGTATGTGTCTATCTATCTGTGTGTGTGTTTGTGTATGTGTGTGTGTATCTGTGTGTGTTCCCACAGAGCAGCTCGAGCGTTTGGAGAGTATCT
>CAJVRN010000173.1:52500-67500 GCA_911728415.1 Lagocephalus sceleratus
CCGTCCATCATCCCCATCCTCTACGTGAGTCCCCCTCCACGTGTCACATGACCTTTGGTAGGCTGTGGGTGGGCGGAGCCTCAGGCAGGGAGGCCGTGATTGGAGGAGGAGCAGTGCTCTCACTTCAGCTGCTTTTAAAACGATGTTGAGAACTTCCGGGTTTGACCTGACGTTTGGGTTTCAGGACCACGAACACGCGACCTTTGATGACATTCTGGGTGAGAGAGAACTTTGGTTTGGTCCAGAGGTCAGAACGATGGTGGCTGGAGGACCTCATTGATCACCTTCTGCTCTGCCCTCAGAGGAGATCGAGAAGAAGCTGACCGCTTACCGGAGAGGCAGCAAGTTCTGGAGGATGCTCATCTTCTGTCAGGTGAGCAAGAGGAGGTGTGGCTTCAGTCACAGGCCCCGCCCACGTCTGCCCAGCCCCGCCTCCAGATGATTGTAGTGATTTTCCTGTGACATCCTGAAGACTGTTTAATCCCAGTTTGATGGAGGAGATGAATGAGTGAATGAGGATGAGGAGGGTGAAGCTGGTGTGTTTCAGGGCGGCCCCGGTCACCTGTACCTGCTGAAGAACAAAGTAGCAACGTTTGCTAAAGTGGAGAAGGAGGAAGACATGAGCACGTAAGATTTCATTAAATGCTTTTATTTCAGGATAATCTCAGATTAGCAGGATCAAACACACAAATACGGTCTCAAATAGAACCTAATCCTGAGCACGGCTGACGCCTCAGAAAGGTCATGACCTCCATCTGAGATCAGACAGGTTATCTCCCTTAATGCCCGGTTAATCCCTGGTTAATCCCTGGTTAATCCTTGGTTAATCCCTGGTAATCTGGCTCCTGTGTGTCCCTGTTCAGGTTCTGGAGGAGGCTCAGTCGCTTCATGAGTAAAATCAACCCAGAACCAAACCTGATCCACATTATGGGATGTTATGTCCTGGGCAACCCCAACGGAGAGAAGGTGAGAGCGCCCCCTGCTGGTCCTAGTCCTGGTCCTGGTCCTAGTTCTGGTCCTGGTCCTAGTTCTGGTCCTGGTTCTAGTTCTAGTCCTGGTTCTGGTTCTAGTTCCAGTCTTAGTTCTGGTCCTAGTTCTAGTCCTGGTTCTAGTCCTGGTTCTAGTCCTGGTTTTAGTTATAGTTCTAGTTCTGGTTCTGGTCCTGGTCCTAGTACTGGTTCTGGTCCTAGTTCTAGTTCTGGTTCTAGTCCTGGTTTTAGTTATAGTTCTAGTCCTGGTGCTGGTCCTAGTTCTAGTCCTGGTTCTAGTCCTGGTTTTAGTTATAGTTCTAGTCCTGGTTCTAGTCCTGGATTTAGTTGTAGTTCTAGTCCTGGTTCTGGTCCTGGTCCTAGTTCTAGTTCTAGTCCTGGTTCTAGTCCTGGTTCTGGTTCTGGTTCTGGTTCTGGTTCTGGTTCTAGTTCTAGTTCCAGTCCTGGTCCTGGTCCTAGTTCCAGTCCTGGTCCTGATCCTGGTCCAACAGATCATGTGACGTGTTTGTGTCTGGACCAACAGCTGTTCCAGAAGTTGAAGAATCTGATGAGGCCTTATTCGGTGGAGTTTGAGT
The DNA here is from genome assembly GCA_911728415.1 of Lagocephalus sceleratus. Taxonomy (NCBI): domain Eukaryota; kingdom Metazoa; phylum Chordata; class Actinopteri; order Tetraodontiformes; family Tetraodontidae; genus Lagocephalus; species Lagocephalus sceleratus. The sequence goes on from CAJVRN010000173.1 coordinate 54,065, forward strand.
CACCGCTGGAGCTGTCGGCCCAGGGTGGGTACCAGAGGTCAACATCTGGCCGTCACAGTCCTGTTCTGATCCAGATGTGGCCTTGATGTTCTCTGTCTGTCTTTGAAGGCAAAGAGATGATCGAGATGTACTTTGACTTCCGTCTGTACCGGCTCTGGAAGACGCGACAACACTCCAAACTGCTGGACTACGAGGAGTTCTTGTGACCCCGAGGAGACGAGGACTGATGGTCAACCCGGGACATCGGCTCACGTCCACTTTCACCCAGGAGACGAGGACGAGGACGAGGGGGAGGGCGAGGACGAGGGGGAGGACGAGGAAGAGGAGGAGGAGGACGAGGGTGAGGAGGACGAGGTGAGGACAAGGACGAGCGGCGTCCCGCTGACACCTGCTGAAGGTCCAAACCTGCCCCACGCGTCGTCTGTCAGGTCTTCAATCTCCAGTTTGAAAGCACGGGTCAAAAGGACGCTTGGTTGTGGACCTCACAAGTACATGAATAACCGTGTGTGTAAATGTGCTAGATTAGCGATCACATCCCATAATGACCATGTGAGGAAGTGACTCTAGATGTGCGTCGTTGTGCAGATGGAACATTCTTTGAATAACTCAGGTTTAAACCATGAAGTAAATAATGTGTCCCATCGGTATATTTAACCTTTGAATGAATGTCCGATTACCAGATTATCACCTTCAGTGGCGGATTGAGGCGGCCGAGGCGCCCCCTGGCGGTGGAGTCGACCTGTGATGCATTATGGGAAATGTAGTGTTTCTCTGGCCCAACGTCTTTATGAAAACAAGCCAAATTAAATCACGTAGGATGTCTTTCTCAGTCAATAGAATTTGATTTTTTCATAAAACTTCTTAGATGTAAAATGTATTCTATGCAACAGTGAAACTACGACCCTGAAAGTCCAAACGTTCAGATTTAAATCAGGTGGATTTCTATTTAAACAAAGTCATTTCAGCCGAGCCAACCTGGCTCAAACTCCTCATTTGTGCTGTGATTTCGTTTTCTTGGTGAAACATTGGCCTCCACCTCAACCTGAGGTCCTGCTCAGCGGAGCTGACCCGGGAGTCTGAGGACAAAGCGACAACATGATGGGAAACCTAATTAAAACTCAAATGTGTCTCTTTCTGTCTGTGTGGACCTTCGTTCTTTGGCTTCAGGTCAACTTTTGAGACAACTCTGACGTCACGCACACGTCGGTTTTGATTGACAGTTTGTCGGCTGATTGATTGATTGATTGATTGATTGATTGATTGATTGATCGCCTCCCTCGTGACTTTTGAAGGTTAGTCTTGTAAATCTCGGATTAATCACAATCAGGCCAGAACTGACGTTCTCCGCTAAATTTACCAGTTGATTTAAGTCAGCGTGAAAAGACTGTTTTCACGTGAGAATGCATATTTGAAGGACGTTTTTAACCAGGTTCATCTGGTGTTCATTCAGGAATCTCTTGTTTCTTCCATATTTAAAACATTAAAACATGAACAAAATAACTCACGGGTCTGTTCACCTGTCGGCCGACAGGGGGCAGCAGGGCGCCACCGACGGGACACGAGAAGAAGACTCACTGTTAGCTGGACCTCAGCTTCCTGTCACCTGGACAGGTGTCTCCACCTGGACACGTGTCTCCTCCTCTGTGTCCACCTGGACACGTGTCTCGACACGTGTCTCCACCTGGACACGTGTCTCCTCCTCTGTGTCCACCTGGACACGTGTCTCCTCCTCTGTCTCCCCTCCCTGGACACCACCTGGACACGTGTTGTTCGGATCTCCTCTGTTCCACCTGGACACGTTCCTGGACACGTGTCTCCCCACTGTGCACGCACGTGTCTCCTCCTCTGTCTCCACCTGGACACGTGTCTCCTCCTCTGTGTCCACCTGGACACGTGTCTCCTCCTCTGTCTCCACCTGGACATGTCTTCTTGTGTCCACCTGGGTCTCCCTTCTGTCTCCACCTGGACACGTTCTCCTCTTGTCCCCTGGACACGTGTCTCCTCCTCCACCTGGACACGTGTCTCCTCCTCTGTGTCCACCTGGACACGTGTCTCCTCCTCTGTCTCCACCTGGACAGGTGTCTCCACCTGGACACGTGTCTCCTCCTCTGTGTCCACCTGGACACGTGTCTCCTCCACTGTCTCCACCTGGACACGTGTCTCCTCCTCTGTCTCCACCTGGACACGTGTCTCCACCTGGACACGTGTCTCCTCCTCTGTGTCCACCCGGACAGGTGTCTCCACCCGGACAGGTGTCTCCTCTGCAGCCTCGCTGGACTTCAGACAGGTGAGTGATAAACGGACACAGAGGGACTTCTGATCATCTCGGCCACCAGAGGGCACAAGCAGCGTGACGACAGGTTAGAGGAGAACCTGGGAGGAACAGAGCTGCTGGGTCCATCTCATCACACATCAAAGAACATCAAAGGACAACAGCAGGGGGCGGAGCTGAACTCACTTCCCGTTTCATTCTGTTCCTGGTGTTCATGAAGCTCTTCATCCTGAAGCTCTTCATCCTGAAGCTCTTCATCATGAAGCTCGTCATCTTGAAGCTCGTCATCATGAAGCTCTTCATCATGAAGCTCTTCATCATGAAGCTCGTCATCTTGAAGCTCGTCATCATGAAGCTCGTCATCATGAAGCTCTTCATCATGAAGCTCGTCATCCTGAAGCTCTTCATCCTGAAGCTCGTCATCTTGAAGCTCTTCATCATGAAGCTCGTCATCATGAAGCTCTTCATCATGAAGCTCGTCATCATGAAGCTCTTCATCATGAAGCTCGTCATCATGAAGCTCTTCATCATGAAGCTCGTCATCATGAAGCTCTTCATCCTGAAGCTCTTCATCCTGAAGCTCGTCATCATGAAGCTCGTCATCATGAAGCTCTTCATCCTGAAGCTCGTCATCATGAAGCTCGTCATCATGAAGCTCTTCATCATGAAGCTCTTCATCATGAAGCTCGTCATCATGAAGCTCTTCATCATGAAGCTCGTCATCATGAAGCTCTTCATCATGAAGCTCTTCATCATGAAGCTCTTCATCATGAAGCTCGTCATCTTGAAGCTCTTCATCCTGAAGCTCGTCATCATGAAGCTCTTCATCATGAAGCTCTTCATCATGAAGCTCTTCATCATGAAGCTCTTCATCCTGAAGCTCGTCATCATGAAGCTCGTCATCATGAAGCTCGTCATCATGAAGCTCTTCATCATGAAGCTCTTCATCATGAAGCTTTTATATACTTAGTTTGTCTCTGGTCTTGTGCGAGTCCCCAACGTTGTTCTTCCTCCACCTGTCAGTGTGGTTGTTGTTGTCAGTCACGTGTTTCCATGACTCATCACAAATGATGGATCAATCACCTGCAACCACGGTGGTCCAATATCTAATCAATACAGAGAAGCCGAGATCCGATCGATGTGACTGACCTGATGGATTTAAGGCAGCAAACACTTCGACCTGCGTGTGTGTGTGAGCGTGTGTGTGTGTGTGTGTGAGTGTGAGTGTGTGTGATAACTACATTCATGTTGTGACTCTCCTCTGATCTGATTCTTAAATCAAGTTAAAGGAAGAGTAATTAATGACAGAATGTAAATACATTAACTGCAGAATTCAGGACACGCCCCCTGGACACGCCCCCTGGACACGCCCACAGACACACTGGAGGTTAATTAATAGGTTAATGAGGACTTCTTATGGCCGTCAGCTGACCCCACCCTCAGACGGTTCTGAGTTTTGAAGTACAAACATGAGCCCCCAGTTTCCATGACAACGGTGATGTCTGCTGACGGTGAAGTCGCTGATGGAGAACGGCGAGCTCATACATGTCCTGCGAGCCCGCGGTGGCTCAGGTTGGTACCTGGAGGCTGTGACGGCGCTGAGGTCAGAGCCCAGGTCTGTCTTCTTCTGTGTCTTTGTCTCTTTGATCTCCTAACCTGTCTTTGTTCTTTGCTGTTGACGGGTAGCGTGACACAGGTGGTGTCACATGACCACCCGACAGAGAGAGTTCTTCCTCCGGTTCTCCTGATTCCACATCTCCATTTATTTTCTCCAGGCCTTTGATTGGCCGATGGTGATTGATGGTGGTTGGTCGATTGTCCTGTGGGTGTGAGACACACGCGAAGCTCGTGTTCCTGTTGTGAGTCGTGGTCCTCTCGTTGTGGTCGTAGCCCTGCTGGTTGTGTTGTAGCTCCTCTTGTAGCGGTACAGGCGTCTTGCTGTGGGCGTCGACCACGTACAGTGAAGGTGGATGTTGAAGTGGCCGTGTGTGTGTGTGTGTGTGTGTGTGTGTGTGTGTGTGTGTGTGTGTGTGTGTGTGTGTGGTTGTCGTGCGGCGGCCCCGTTCCTAGACCTCCTGATGGATCAGCTGACGTCAGCGCTGAGGCGGAGCAGCTCCGCGGTGATGAGGGCGATGACAGCGCCTCGGTCTACCAGAGCTGAACCAGATGGAGGTCAGTGAAGGCCCAGCCTTCGTCTGCCTGTCCCTCGTCCCTCTGAAGGTTGCTGATCTGCACTTTCGAGGGTGTTGTCCTCACCCAGGACCTGATTTATTATTGATGTGTGCTAATGTCTTTTTGGGACGTCTCCGGAGAACCTGAGCTACCACCAAACTTCTGAGTGCTTCAGAACTTTCTGACGTCTGTCAGAAGTCATCTCATCACCTCGGTCCAAACACCCTGACTGGGACCAGAGGAGGTTCCTCCTGACCAGGTCCGTCCGTTCATCTCTCACACTGTCATTCACGCTTGATCAGACTCTCTCCGATGCTCCGTAATAGTCCATGGTGACTAACCCTGATGGTCTCCATGGTGACTAACCCTGATGGTCTCCATGGTGACTAACCCTGAGGGTTAGGGTCTCCGTGGTGACCAACCCTGAGGGTCTCCGTGGTGACTAACCCTGAGGGTCTCCGTGGTGACCAACCCTGATGGTGTCCTGGTCTCCATGGTGACCAACCCTGATGGTGTCCTGGTCTCTGTGGTGAGTAACCCTGACTGTGTCCTGGTCTCCATGGTGACTAGCCCTGAGGGTCTCCGTGGTGACCAACCCTGATGGTGTCCTGGTCTCTGTGGTGACCAACTCTGACGGTGTTCTGATCTCCGTGGTGACTAACCCTGACAGTGTCCTGGTCTCCGTAGTGACTAACCCCGATGGTTGCCATGGTGACTGTCCCTGATGGCCTCCTGGCCTCAGTCACCACGATGGAGCAGATCTTTTTGAAGGTCACCCTAACTCCTGCTGGGACAGAACCCCCGAGGACATCCCAGAATAATCTGGGAAGCAGATTAAGAGGCAGTCGCTCCCCTGTGGTTGTGATGTCATCGATGACCCTGTCCATCTGAGGAGCGGAGCCCCGCAGGTCCAGATGTTCTCATGTGTGGTTGCACCATGTGCTTTTCCTCAACCTGTTCTGAGCTCACGTGTCAGGAGACCGTCTGACGGAGGGAACGTTTCTAACGATGTCCCTGTGCGTCAGAACTCTCCGACTGTGATGTGAACGCAGCGCGGCCATGGCGACAGCGCCTGACTCTTTGTAAGAGTGTGGCGGTGTGTTGGAGTTGTGTTGTTTTTTGGTGGAATGAGCCTTGACTGGAAATCGGCATCAAAGAGGAACTCCTGTGACCCCAGCAAGTGACCTCATCAGAGCGCCATCACAGGCTCCGCCCCCATCACTGCCGCACATCCAATTAACTTAAAAGGTTCTCGCTGTTGACAGGATGGATCACTGGAATACCAGAGGGGGAGTAGTGTTGTGTCAGCACAGTTATATTATCCTGATTTATTCTAACCCCCCCTTCTCTCCCCACACTTCTCTCCCCTCCCTCCCCCCTCTTCTTCTCCTCACCCCCCCCTTCTCTCCCCCCTCTTCTCTGCCCCCCCCCACTGGTTACCATCACCAGACTGTGGGACAGACGTTGGTATCTCAGCCCTCTTGGTGGACCTCCCCCTGGTTCTTGGTGGACCTCCCCCTGGTTTTAACTCGGTCAGGTGGAGATGTGTGTTCACAGCTGAAGGATGAAGGTGAAAACGTACCTGAAGGTCTTCAGGGACGTCACCTCCGACACTCGTGGGGCAGCGTTTCCTTAAACAGGGAACTAAAATAAGAAGATGTCCTGAACCATCTCACTGAGGAACAGATGCGGCCCACACCAGCTGATGGTCACGTGACCTCCTGGACGTCGATGGACGTCCTCCATCCTGCTGCTGGAGACGCTCGAACAGACAGTAGACAAACTGGAGCTGTTTGAGCCGTGGTGGGACTGCCTGAAGTTCACACCGGGTTGTCTTCTTTCATCTGCTGCCAGGAAACTGTGGAGAAGCAACAGGGAAAAGTCTGGAGATCCATCCAGAGGCTGGATCAGACTGAAACTGTCTGAGCGCTGGAGATCATCTCAGGACATCAGAACAAACCTGAGAGAACGTCAGAGCATGAACGGACCTCTTGGGTCTCTCAATCTCCTGGACCTCCTGGACCTCTGCACCTCCTGGAGCTTTGGCTCCTCCCACACCTGACACTGTTCTGTCAGAGCAACTCTGAAGATCAGTCCAAGAGGAGCTGTTTAATCTGTTTAATCCAGAAGACCGTTCTGATGAGATGAACAAAGAACCAGAGAGAATCAGAGTATGACCAACACCAGAGCTCAGGTCATTTCTGCATCTTCAAAACACCATCACCTTCATCAGTGTTGATGTTCAGCTGGGGTCAGGTGATGGTTGATGGTGGAGGGTGGAGGGTGATGGTGGAGGGTGATGGTTGATGGTGGAGGGTGGAGGGTGATGGTGGAGGGTGATGGTGGAGGGTGATGGTGGAGGTTGATGGTGGAGGGTGATGGTGGAGGGTGATGGGTGATGGTGGAGGTTGATGGTGGAGGGTGATGGTTGATGGTGGAGGGTGATGGTGGAGGGTGATGGTTGATGGTGGAGGGTGATGGTGGAGGGTGATGGTTGATGGTGGAGGTTGATGGTGGAGGGTGATGGTGGAGGGTGACGGTGGAGGGTGATGGTTGATGGAGGGTGATGGTTGATGGTGATGGTTGATGGTGGAGGGTGATGGTTGATGGTGGAGGGTGATGGTGGAGGGTGATGGTTGATGGTGATGGTTGATGGTGGAGGGTGATGGTGGAGGGTGATGGTTGATGGTGATGGTTGATGGTGGAGGTTGATGGTGGAGGGTGATGGTGGAGGTTGATGGTGGAGGGTGATGGTGGAGGGTGATGGTGGAGGGTGATGGTTGATGGTTGATGGTGGAGGGTGATGGTGGAGGGTGATGGTTGATGGTGGAGGGTGATGGTTGATGGTTGATGGTTGATGGTGGAGGGTGATGGTGGAGGGTGATGGTTGATGGTTGATGGTGGAGGGTGGAGGGTGATGGTGGAGGGTGATGGTGGAGGGTGATGGTTGATGGTTGATGGTTGATGGTGGAGGGTGATGGTGGAGGGTGATGGTGGAGGGTGATGGTGGAGGGTGATGGTGGAGGTTGATGGTGGAGGGTGGAGGGTGATGGTTGATGGTTGATGGTGGGTGATGGTGGAGGGTGATGGTGGAGGGTGATGGTTGATGGTTGATGGTTGATGGTGGAGGGTGATGGTGGAGGGTGATGGTGGAGGGTGATGGTGGAGGTTGATGGTGGAGGGTGATGGTTGATGGTGGAAGTTGCAGTGAGTCAACCACACGTCTCACATGTCCCCATGTGTTTGAGATCAAAGACGAAGCAGAAGCTTGTAGAGGTCAGAGGTCACCACATCCTGCCGTACCTGCCCTGAGTCAGCTGAGTCCTGTGAGTTCTGAACACAGGAGATTCTCTCTCACACACACACACACACACACACACACACACACACACACACACACACACACACACACACACATCTAAACCCAGTTTTAATCTCAACCTTAAACCAGTCCTTTGAAGTTGTGAGGACCAGGCAGAATGTCCTCACTTCGGTAGTAGATTGAGGAATAAGGAGTTTGGTACACACAGGCTGTGTGTACCAAACTCCTTATTCACACAGGCTGTGAGTGTGTGTGGTGGGGGGGGGGGTGTGTGTGTGTGTGTGTGTGTGTGTGTGTGTGTGTGTGTGTGTGTGTGTGTGTGTGTGTGTGCGCACGCCTGCACGCTGCTCTCCCAGTCCAATTATTGTCAGCAGCAGATGTTGGGAGAGAGCAGCAGCCTGCTGGTGGTGGAGGCCTCTGACACATGGGAAGGTCCTGCAGCAGTCAGGCCTGAGCAGGAAGAGATCACCATACAGGTGAAGGCCAGGAGAGGAATCACAGAGATCACAGGGATCACAGATCAAAGGAATCACAGATCAAAGAATCACAGAGATCAAAGGAATCACATAGATCACAGGAATCACAGAGATCACAGGAATCACATAGATCACAGGAATCACAGAGATCAAAGGAATCACAGAGATCACAGGAATCACAGAGATCAAAGGAATCACAGAGATCACAGGAATCACAGAGATCACAGGGATCAAAGGAATCACAGAAATCAAAGGAATCACAGAGATTACAGAGATCAAAGGAATCACAGGCATCACGCCCAGCTGGGAAAAACCAAACCAGGAAGAGCTGAAGAAGGAAAATTATAAAACACACTTGGGAGAGTTTGTGTGTCACCTGCGTGTGTGTGTCACCTGTGTGTGTGTGTCACCTGTGTGTGTGTGTGTGTCACCTGTGTGTGTGTGTCACCTGTGTGTGTGTGTGTGTGTCACCTGTGTGTGTGTGTCACCTGTGTGTGTGTGTGTGTCACCTGTGTGTGTGTGTGTCACCTGTGTGTGTGTGTTTCACCTGTGTGTGTGTGTGTCACCTGTGTGTGTGTGTCACCTGTGTGTGTGTGTGTCACCTGTGTGTGTGTGTCACCTGTGTGTGTGTGTCACCTGTGTGTGTGTGTGTTTCACCTGTGTGTGTGTGTCACCGTGTGTGTGTCACCTGTGTGTGCTGTTCTCTGCCTGTTTGAACAGTCCTCTGGGTAATGAGGGACTCTTCCAGAAGCTCTTTGTTTCCTCCTGCCTGTCGCAGATGTCAGCTTTGATGTTTTCCCTTTCTCTGGGGACGGAGGCGGAGCGTCAGCGGGGAACGGGCGCCACGGCGGCGTGACGTATGAGCACTGAGATCAAACGTGACAAACGGTGCGGAGGTGCTCCCTCAGACAGGAAGCAAAAATGGGATTAAATGTTTGGGAGAAGACAGCGAAATGATGGAGAATGAGGCCAACAGCAGACGCCTCCTGAACCTCCACGGGGGTCCGATGGGACCACATCAGGTGACCCTCAGGAGATCTGGATGGAGGACTTCCTGCTGCAGGAGATGAGCTATGTGCTCAGTAATGGACGCTGGCTGCCAAAAGTCCGGTCATGTGACCCGCAGCAGCAGGAAGTCGTTAATTATCTTTTGCACATAAAGTCGTGCAGCGTTGATGGAGCCGATGAGGTAACGGGATCTCTAATCACCGATCAATCCTGCCTCCGTACAGGAGAAAGGGTCCCTCGTGAAAGCCTGAAGAGCTCTGGGGGTGTCCCCACAAGGGTCCTTAATGACAGAGGCGTCTGGAGTCGAGCACCGCTCACAGAACTGATGGAGGAGTGCTGAGGAGGCAGCGCGCAGATGAGCTGAGCGCTTTAATAGACGCTCGCGCTCTGGCACTGTTTCTGCTCCAGCCTGGAAAAATACGGCTGATGTGGACGTTTGGGGTCCAGCATCCGTCACTGCTGCGGCGGCCAGGACGAGGGGCCGAAGGACGCTCCCGCCGAAGACGTTCCATCAGCCGTAAACAAAGCGGGCGACGGCGGGAGCAGCTGGGCGTCACGGTGACGGGGCGACGCAGGAGATGTGAGATATGGAGCAGAAATGGAGTCTGGAGCGCCGCTGCCAACTCGCTTCATCACCCAGATCACCTCCAGAGGGGCGGACACAGCCCCCCCAGAAACCCCCCAGCCCCCAGAAGACTAATAACCCCCCCAAAACCCAATAAACCCCCCCAGAATCCACCTAAACCCCCCTAAACCCCACTAAAACCCCCACAGCCCCCTCTACAGACACTAAACCCCCCCAGACACCAGACCCAGGAGGGGAGGAGAGAGGAGGAAGAAGAGGAGGAGGGGAGAGGGTGAGGAGAGGAGAGGAGAGGTGAGAGGAGGAGAGGAGGGGAGGAGAGAGGAGGAAGAAGAGGAGGAGAGGAGAGAGAGGGGATGAGGAGGGGAGAGAGGAGGGGATATGGAGGGGAGAGGGTGAGGAGAGGAGAGGAGGAGAGGAGGGGAGAGGGTGAGGAGGAGGAAAGGAGGAGAGAGGAGGGGAGCAGCTCCACTCTGAGCTCCTGCAGGTTATCACTGACTCTCTGGTGTTTCTCCCTCATCTTCATCATCTTCCTCCTTCAGCTTCCAGGATGTTTCAGGTCTGATGCTCCATCTTCTGCTCCTTTATCCTCCAGCTCATTACAGCAGCTCTGATAACTGGTTTTATCACACTGCTCCTCCTCCTCCCTCTCTTTTCCTCCCTATTTCCCTTCTCCTCCACCATCAGGTCATGTGACTAAGACCAGGGGGATGAAGAGCTTCAGCTGGGGCTCAGAGGACCTTTAATCACCTGAATTTTTATCTGTTTCCTCTTGACAACAACAGTCTGCCCCCCCCTCTCCTCCCCCATTACTGCATCCAACCTGAAAGTCCTGTTTCCTACCTGTTGACTCCGCCTCCTAATGAGGTGATGTGAAGATGACCTGAGAGAAAACATCACATACCTGACATGATGCCCCCAACACACACACTCACACACACATACACTCACACACATACTCTCACACACACACAGACTCACACATACACTCCCACACATACACACACACACTCTCTCTCACACACACTCTCTCTCACACGCACACACACTCTCTCTACACACACACACACACACTCTCACACTACTTACTGGTTCCAGTCTCTCCAGACTCCTGGTGGTGCGTTCACGACCCTCGGGGCCCTCTGGTTGGACGGGTTCTGTTGTCATGGTTACCTGGGTGAACCTGGGCTGGTGCTGGTACCTGCAGGTCGTGGAGGCTGGGGGAGTGTGAAGCGTGCCTCATTCTTTTGCGCGTGTTTCTGCCACCGCTACAGCTCCCGTGCAGCTCTGCCACCGCCGCAGGAGCTGCACGTGTCCTCGGCGCCGTTCGCTGTCTAATTGCTCTACTGCAGCGAGACGCTTCTGCTGCACGCCTGCAGCGCTGCAGTCAGTGTGGGGAAAGAGAAGATCATCAGTCAGTTACCGATCAATCACACGATCAATCACATCCATCAGTCACATCCGTCACCACCACCGTCCTTTCTGTCAGTGACGTCCAATCAGAGGGACTGCTGAGGGAGGGGGCGGGGCCTCACCCCCATGTCAGGTGTTCTGAACCAGTGGAGCTCCAGTCAAACTGGGAGGAGACCAGAACCTGACAGAGCCAGTTTGTTCCTGAACTGAGAATGACCCAAAAACACCAAGCGTGTGTGAGCTGATGGATCGGGGGGCTTCATTTAGCTCACAAACAGCTTATCTGACTCCACAGGCCACGCCCCCTCCCCTCCTGTGTCCAGTACACCCTTTGTCCTTCACCCTCCGTCCCTCCGTTGGTCGTCCATCTATGTCTTCAGCTCATAAGTCAGAGTTTTGATTCAACTTTGACAAACGGCCAATTTTCCTACAGCACACAAACGCATCCTCTCCGTCTCTGTGGATCTGAGACCAGCAGAAGACAGAGGAGGGACAGCTGGGGGGATGGACAGATGGAGGGACAGACATCTGGAGGAGAGATGGAGGGACAACTGGAGGGATGGACAGATGGAGGGACAGCTGAGTTGGAGGGATGGATGGACAGCTGGAGGGACAGACATCTGGAGGGACAGGTGGAGGGACAGACATCTGGAGGGACAGGTGGAGGGACAGACAGACGGGGGGACAGATGGAGGGACAGGTGGAGGGACGGACAGACGGGGGGACAGACATCTGGAGGGACAGCTGGAGGGACAGACATCTGGAGGGACAGGTGGAGGGACATCTGGAGGGACAGGTGGAGGGACAGACATCTGGAGGGACAGGTGGAGGGACAGGTGGAGGGACAGGTGGAGGGACAGACATCTGGAGGGACAGGTGGAGGGACAGGTGGAGGGACAGACATCTGGAGGGACAGGTGGAGGGACAGGTGGAGGGACATCTGGAGGGACAGGTGGAGGGACAGGTGGAGGGACATCTGAAGGGACAGGTGGAGGGACAGACATCTGGAGGGACAGACATCTGGAGGGACAGGTGGAGGGACAGACATCTGGAGGGACAGGTGGAGGGACAGGTGGAGGGACAGGTGGAGGGACAGACATCTGGAGGGACAGGTGGAGGGACAGGTGGAGGGACATCTGGAGGGACAGGTGGAGGGACAGACATCTGGAGGGACAGGTGGAGGGACAGGTGGAGGGACAGGTGGAGGGACAGACATCTGGAGGGACAGGTGGAGGGACAGGTGGAGGGACAGACATCTGGAGGGACAGGTGGAGGGACAGACATCTGGAGGGACAGGTGGAGGGACAGGTGGAGGGACAGACATCTGGAGGGACAGGTGGAGGGACAGGTGGAGGGACATCTGGAGGGACAGGTGGAGGGACAGACATCTGGAGGACAGGTAGAGGACATGTAGCAGGTGTGACAGACTGAAGCAGCAGTGAAGTGCAGATGTGAGCAGTCTGACGTTCAGACGGATTATAGCAGCGAAGTGAGTCTGAGAGCAGCAGATCTCCCCCCCCCCCCCCCCCTAATCCCCCGCCTGTTCAGAACACGAGCGCTTGTCATCGCTGACCACGGCGCTGCCTGGAAAACCTGCACACTCGGCTGTAATTGGTCGGTTCTTTGTCACCACATTTGCGCTGATGTTTACGCGGGCGGCGACAGGAAGTGATGTCATGTCAACATAAAGGGGGCGTCGCCAAGGGGCTTCAGGGAGGATGAGTCAGAGGAGGGCCCCGCCCCCCCACCTGCCCCGAGGTGAAGGTGAGGTCACGGCTCTCGTCAGCTTCGTGGGTCAGTGCTTCTGCTCCATGACGGATTTCTACTGACGTCTGTTTGGACGTCAGCTGATGAGGCCCCGCCCCCCGTGACCCCGCCCCCACACTGATGTCACCGCCATTAGGGTTCTCGCTTCAGAGCTGTAGCTCCGCCTCCAACCCCTCCCCCCATGCGGGGATGCAGCCGAGCGACCTTGGCAACATGTGACGGCAGCGCGGGTGAACCCGAGGTCGCTGACCTTTGACCTCCAGGTTGGGGATCGTGGAGGGCTCAGAGCCCCCGTTGGACGACCTGATCAGCGTCCAGCTGAGACAAACGAGGGTGGAGATCACCTGACGCAGACCCCCCCCCGGGAGGAAGAGCGGCGTCTGCTCGGGGAGGCTCCGGCCCCCCGCCGGAGAGGCGGGAGGA
>CAJVRN010000173.1:72500-92500 GCA_911728415.1 Lagocephalus sceleratus
AGTGAGTGTGTGTGTGTGTGTGGTGTGAGTGAGTGTGTGTGAGTGAGTGTGTGTGTGTGTGTGAGTGTGAGTGAGTGTGTGTGTGTTGTTGCTACAGTCAGTAGTCAGTACACTAAACTGTATTTCACTCGTGGGGACGTTCTGTCTGGTCCTCACGACTGTTTACCTTCTGTTGTAAGTTCAAGGTTCGAGGGTTCAGGGTCAGAGGTCAGGGGTCGTTGTGATGGGGGTGTTACACATTGTGTCCTCACAAACATAGAAGCACTGGGATGTGAGTGTGTGTGACAGTAATTAGACGTGTTTCTTGACTGAGCAGATCCATCAGGATTAATTATCGTGATGATGGAGTGTGTGATCAGATCAGTGGTGTTACTGGTGATTTACTGGGACCCCCCAGAGGGTTGACTGTCTAACACAGCGTCGCGCTGAGTCATCAGTTGTTGCGTTCCCGTGTTTGATCAGCGTGTTTGTGCGTAGAGGAGACATGAAGGGCTGACGGCGGCGCTGGGAGTTCCCAGCCCGCTCAAGGCTGCAGACCTCCAGCTTCTCCAGACAGGTTTGGCAGAAGGAGAGCGTAACATATTCATGAGCAGGACGGCGCCGCTCGGGCTCCTGCGGGAGGAGACCAGCCCAAGGTGTGAGAACATTATCATATTTATTTATTCCTGAGCTTCTGGAGGAACAATGTCCGTCTGTGGAGACGCACCAGCCACAATTATGGTGGATTAATTTAATCTGCAGGACAGATGAGTCAGAATCAGGAGCCACATTTTAGGATTAATGTATAAACAGTCACAGCTGGTAAATGTTCAAAGAAGGTTCTGAACGGACCGCCAGAGTGTGTGTGTGTGTGAGAGAGAGAGAGAGAGTGTGTGTGTGAGAGTGTGTGTGTGATCTCATTAAGATGAAAATACAACAATACGTGTGTGTGTAGAGAGAGAGAGTGTGTGTGTGTTTGTGTGTGAGAGAGTGTGAGTGAGAGAGTGTGTGTGTGATCTCATTAAGATGAAAATACAACAGGAAACAGTTTTTAGTAATCTTCACATTTAAGTCAAGTAAATTTAAGTAAATGATGGAGGCGGGTCTGTAGGGTGATGGAGGCGGGTCTATACGGTGATGGAGGCGGGTCTATAGGGTGGTCTATAGGGTGATGGAGGTGGGTCTATAGGCAGATCTATAGGGTGATATAGGTGGGTCTGTAGGGTGATATAGGCGGGTCTATAGGGTGATATAGGCGGGTCTGTAGGGTGATGGAGGCGGGTCTATACGGTGATGGAGGCGGGTCTATAGGGTGATATAGGCGGGTCTATAGGGTGATATAGGCGGGTCTATATGGTGAAGGAGGCAGGTCTATAGGCGGGTCTATAGGGTGATGGAGGTGGGTCTATAGGCAGATCTATAGGGTGATATAGGTGGGTCTGTAGGGTGATATAGGTGGGTCTGTAGGGTGATGGAGGCGGGTCTGTAGGGTGATATAGGTGGGTCTGTAGGGTGATATAGGCGGGTCTGTAGGGTGATATAGGCGGGTCTGTAGGGTGATATAGGTGGGTCTGTAGGGTGATGGAGGCGGGTCTATACGGTGATGGAGGCGGGTCTATAGGGTGATATAGGCGGGTCTATAGGGTGATATAGGCGGGTCTATATGGTGAAGGAGGCAGGTCTATAGGCGGGTCTATAGGGTGATGGAGGTGGGTCTATAGGCAGATCTATAGGGTGATATAGGTGGGTCTGTAGGGTGATATAGGCGGGTCTGTAGGGTGATATAGGCGGGTCTGTAGGGTGATATAGGTGGGTCTGTAGGGTGATGGAGGCGGGTCTGTAGGGTGATATAGGTGGGTCTGTAGGGTGATATAGGTGGGTCTGTAGGGTGATGGAGGCGGGTCTATAGGGTGATGGAGGCGGGTCTATAGGGTGATGGGGGCGGGTCTATAGGGTGATATAGGCGGGTCTATATGGTGAAGGAGGCAGGTCTATAGGCGGGTCTATAGGGTGATGGAGGTGGGTCTATAGGCAGATCTATAGGGTGATATAGGTGGGTCTGTAGGGTGATATAGGTGGGTCTGTAGGGTGATATAGGTGGGTCTGTAGGGTGATGGAGGCGGGTCTGTAGGGTGATATAGGTGGGTCTGTAGGGTGATATAGGTGGGTCTGTAGGGTGATGGAGGCGGGTCTGTAGGGTGATAAAGGTGGGTCTGTAGGGTGATGGAGGCGGGTCTGTAGGGTGATATAGGCGGGTCTGTAGGGTGATATAGGCGGGTCTATAGGGTGATATAGGTGGGTCTGTAGGGTGATATAGGCGGGTCTGTAGGGTGATATAGGTGGGTCTGTAGGGTGATGGAGGCGGGTCTGTAGGGTGATATAGGCGGGTCTGTAGGGTGATATAGGCGGGTCTATAGGGTGATATAGGTGGGTCTGTAGGGTGATGGAGGCGGGTCTGTAGGGTGATATAGGCGGGTCTATAGGGTGATATAGGTGGGTCTGTTGGGTGATGGAGGCGGGTCTGTAGGGTGATATAGGTGGGTCTGTAGGGTGATGGAGGCGGGTCTGTAGGGTGATATAGGTGGGTCTGTAGGGTGATATAGGTGGGTCTGTAGGGTGATGGAGGCGGGTCTGTAGGGTGATAAAGGTGGGTCTGTAGGGTGATGGAGGCGGGTCTGTAGGGTGATATAGGCGGGTCTGTAGGGTGATGGAGGCGGGTCTGTAGGGTGATATAGGCGGGTCTATAGGGTGATATAGGTGGGTCTGTTGGGTGATGGAGGCGGGTCTGTAGGGTGATATAGGTGGGTCTGTAGGGTGATGGAGGCGGGTCTATAGGGTGATATAGGTGGGTCTGTAGGGTGATGGAAGCGGGTCTGTAGGGTGATACAGGCGGGTCTGTAGGGTGATATAGGCGGGTCTATAGGGTGATATAGGTGGGTCTGTAGGGTGATGGAGGCGGGTCTGTAGGGTGATATAGGTGAGTCTGTAGGGTGATGGAGGCGGGTCTGTAGGGTGATATAGGTGGGTCTGTAGGGTGATGGAGGCGGGTCTGTAGGGTGATATAGGCGGGTCTGTAGGGTGATATAGGCGGGTCTATAGGGTGATATAGGTGGGTCTGTAGGGTGATATAGGCGGGTCTGTAGGGTGATATAGGTGGGTCTGTAGGGTGAGGGAGGCGGGTCTGTAGGGTGATATAGGCGGGTCTATAGGGTGATATAGGTGGGTCTGTAGGGTGATGGAGGCGGGTCTGTAGGGTGATATAGGCGGGTCTATAGGGTGATATAGGTGGGTCTGTTGGGTGATGGAGGCGGGTCTGTAGGGTGATATAGGTGGGTCTGTAGGGTGATGGAGGCGGGTCTGTAGGGTGATATAGGCGGGTCTATAGGGTGATATAGGTGGGTCTGTAGGGTGATGGAGGCGGGTCTATAGGGTGATATAGGTGGGTCTGTAGGGTGATGGAGGCGGGTCTGTAGGGTGATATAGGCGGGTCTATAGGGTGATATAGGTGGGTCTGTAGGGTGATATAGACGGGTCTATATAGTGATGGAGGCGGGTCTGTAGGGTGATATAGGTGGGTCTGTAGGGTGATATAGGCGGGTCTGTAGGGTGATATAGGTGGGTCTATAGGGTGATACAGGCGGGTCTGTAGGGTGATGGAGGCGGGTCTGTAGGGTGATATAGGCGGGTCTGTAGGGTGATATAGGCGGGTCTGTAGGGTGATAGGGTCGGGTCTATAGGGTGAAGGAGGTTTGTGTGTGTAGGGTGGTGAAGTCTGGAAACAGGAGTAAAGGTTTAATAATCTGTCACTGATCGATCAATAACGATGACATCATTTCCCGTTCTCACCAACAATCGTGTATTTTATCGTCTGTGATGAGGTCAAAGTTTAAAACAGCACTTTCTGGACTTTGTTGTGACGGTTTCAGACTGTGAAACATGATTCACACAGGAAGTGAAAGAGGCCGAGGGAGGAGACAGGAAATCGATCCTAAACGGTCGTTAGAAGTTAACAAGATGGTCAACAGAGAAATAAAAGATGTGAGGGTTGTGACTGATGTTTCCATGGCAACAGGCAACAGCAAGAGGCCGAAAACAGGCAGAATGAAAAGTGTGTTTAAAAGAGTTGAAAAGAGTCAAACAGCAGATATCAAATGCTTGTTTGGAGCACTGACACACACAGTCACAAACACACACAGTCACAAACACACACAGTCACAAACACAGTCACAAACATTCACAGTCACAAACACAGTCACAAACACATTCACAAACACACACAGTCACAAACACAGTCACAAACACACACAGTCACAAACACAGTCACAAACACATTCACAAACACACACAGTCACAAACACAGTCACAAACACATTCACAAACACACACAGTCACAAACACAGTCACAAACACAGTCACAAACACATTCACAAACACACACAGTCACAAACACAGTCACAAACACACACAGTCACAAACACATTCACAAACACACACAGTCACAAACACAGTCACAAACACATTCACAAACACACACAGTCACAAACACACACTCACTAACAAACACGCACACACACTCACAAACACACACACTCACAAACAGTCTCTCTCTCACACACACACACACACCAAACACACACTCTCATGTGTTTGGTGTGTGTTTAATGAGATTCATGAATTTCAGACCATGTTTGTTCAGCAGGAACAAATTGAAGTTGGAGAACAATTCCCTTCATTCCATTTTCCTGCTTTCATTAAGTATTCCTCCATCCCTCCCTTCCTCATCCCTCCATCCCTCCCTTCCTCATCCTTCCCTATCCCTCCCTTCCTCATCCCTCCATCCCTCCCTTCCTCATCCCTCCTATCCCTCCCTTCCTCATCCTTCCCTCTCTCCCTTCCTTATCCCTCCCTTCCTCATCCTTCCCTCCCTCCCTTATCCCTCCCTTCCTCATCCTCTCACCCTCCCTTCCTTATCCCTCCCTTCCTCATCCTTCCATCCCTCCCTCCCTTCCTCACCCCCCCTTCGTCATCCTTCCATCCTTCTCGTCCTCATCCCTCCCACCCTCCTTTCCTCATCCTTTCATCCCTTCCTCCCTCATCCCTCCCTTCCTCATCCTTTCATCCCTCCCTCCCTCATCCCTCCATACTCCTCCTCCTCTCCGGCTCAATTCTTCCACTTTTCCTGCTGATGAACTGTTTTCCCCTCCTCCGTCGCGGCCCTCTTCCTCCTCTTGGTCCTCTCCCCGTCTAAAGGTGTCCTCTCTTCCCAGAACGCGCTGCACTTCCAGATGCCGATGTGCTCCGTGGAGGCGGGGGCGGGGCGCCTGCTGCTGTCCCTGCTGATGAGGAACGGGTGGTGGGACGTCAGCGTGCTGCTGTGTCAGGACTGGGACGTTGCTGACTTCCTCTTCCTCCTCAGGAACTACACGCGCTTCCACCTGGGCCCGCTGCTCAACCTGACGGCGCCGCCGCCCGCGGACGCCGCGTCCGTGCGGTGGGACCAGCAGCAGGCGGCGCTGCAGCAGCTGGAGGCGCTGCGGGGGCCCCCGTCCACGGCGGCGCTGGTCACCTTCGGCTGCGACGCCCGCGAGCTGCGGCGCCTGTGGGCGCTTGCCGCCCGGCTGATGCTGCCGGACTTCCGCTGGGTGCTGGGCGACAGCCGCGACGTGGCGGAGCTCCGGACCGACGGGCTGCCCCTGGGGCTGCTCGCCCACGGCGTCACGGGCTCGCCGGCGCCCGATCAGTACGCTCACGACGCGGTGGAGCTGGTGGCGAGGGCGGTGGGGGCGGCGGCCCTGGAGAACGCCGCCCTGGCGCTCTTACCCGGAACCACCAACTGTCTGGAGGAGCCGCCGGGCGGGGGCAGCTCCGGGGAGTACCTGGCCAGGTAGGAGCCCCGCCCACACGGTGAGGTCACATGGTGGGGGCGCTCCCTCCCCGTTCAGTTCAGGTGTGTGTCGCGTGGCCACACCCCCTGCTCCCCTGAGCCGTGATGTCACTGGGCTGTCGATCAGATCGTACGAGGGGCGCTGGTCTGATGGACGGAGGAGGGTTGGTAGGTGGAGCGTCCCCCGGTTGCCGTGGCGGCGGCGGCGCCGGAGGCGGGGACTCGGGCGAGGCCGTTTGCTTCAGGGCTGCTGCAGAAAAGCGGATTATCGTTAACGATCCGGAGGTCAGACGAAGAGCGCAGAGGAAGAGCGGGAGTCATCCTCTCTTTGATCTGATCTGTCGTCATGGAAACAGAGCTCAGGTCCCGTTGGGGGGGGCGGGGGGGCGCTCGGCGGAGGTTAGACGCAGGTGAGCCAGCGGCTCAGGTACGCCCGTGTCTGAAGGTGCTGTTTAGGGGCGTGTCATGACATCATCATGACATCATCATGACATCATCATGAGGCGTTCAAAGACTCAGACTTCCTGACAACACAAAAACAACATCTGGTGGACAGGAGTGTGTGTGTGTGTGTGTCTGTCTGTGTGTGTGTGTCTGTCTGTCTCTCTGTGTGTGTGTCTGTGTGTGGTCATGTGTGTGTCTGTGTGTATGTGTCTCTCTCCCTGTGTATGTGTCCCTCCCTGTGTGTGTGTCTCTCTCTCCCTGTGTGTGTGTGTGTCTCTCTCCCTGTGTGTGTGTCTCTCTCTCCCTGTGTGTGTCTCTCCCTGTGTGTGTGTGTCTCTCTCCCTGTGTGTGTCTCTGTGTGTGTGTGTGTCTCTCTCTCCCTGTGTGTGTCTCTCTCTCTCTCCCTGTGTGTGTGTGTGTGTGTGTGTGTCTCTCCCTGTGTGTGTGTGTCTCTCCCCGTGTGTGCGTGTGTGTCTCTCTCTCCCTCTGTGTGTGTGTGTGTGTCTCTCGCTGTGTGTGTCTCTCCCTGTGTGTGTGTGTGTCTCTGTCCCTGTGTGTGAGCCTGTAGCGTGGCTCAGATGGTGTGATCACTGGACCATCATGGTGGTCCTCACCTCTGACCTCCAGTTCTCCACCAGCCGCTGGACAAAGTTGAACCCTCAGCTGGAAGAGCTGGAGGGTGTCCTGGTCCTGAGGTGACCTGTGATCTGTGAGGGTTCTGCTGGTTCTGATGAGATCTCTGGAGGTTCTGCTGGTTCTGATGAGATCTCTGGAGGTTCTGCTGGTTCTGATGAGATCTCTGGAGGTTCTGCTGAAGGTTCTGGTGAGATCTCTGGAGGTTCTGCTGGTTCTGATGAGATCTCTGGAGGTTCTGCTGAAGGTTCTGGTGACATCTCTGGAGGTTCTGAGGTGGAACCAGCCTCTCCCCAGAGCAGGTGTTTCCTCTGCAGTACCACCCACAGTCACAGGGGGCAGCAGAGTCCCGACTGTTCTGACTCCCAGAACGATGCCGTGTTGACTCGTCCTCCCCTGACTGACCTCACCCCCTCTTCCTCCCTCTCCTCCCCCCTCCTCCCCCCCAGGTTCCTCTCCAACACCTCCTTCGATGGTCTCACTGGTCTGGTGTCCTCAGACTCTGGGGGCCCGTCTCTGGTCTCCGAGGGTCACCACTACGTCTGGTCCCTCCAGCTGGACCCGCTGGGCCGGCCCACCTGGACCCGCGTGGGCCGCTGGCGCCGGGGGGCGGTGCTGATGGAGCGGGGGGCGTGGCCGGGCCAGCGGGGGGGCAGGGCGGGGGGGGAGTGGCGGCGGGCGCGGCTGCACGTGCGCGTGGTGACGCTGGTGGAGCACCCGTTCGTGTTCACCAGGGAGGTGGACGGGGACGGGCTGTGTCCCGCCGGACAGCTGTGTCTGGACCCCCTGACCAACCGCACCGCCGTCCTGGACCGCCTCTTCGCCAACCTGGCCACGCCCAACGCCTCGCTGCCCCCCGGCTACCGCAAGTGTTGCTACGGTTACTGCATCGACCTGCTGGAGAAGCTGGCCGAGGACATGGGCTTCACCTTTGACCTCTACATCGTGGGCGACGGAAAGTACGGCGGCCTGAAGAACGGGCGCTGGACCGGGCTGGTTGGCGACCTGCTGAGCGGCGCCGCCCACTTGGCGGTCACGTCCTTCAGCATCAACTCAGCCAGAAGTCAGGTGATCGACTTCACCTCCCCGTTCTTCTCCACCAGCCTGGGAATTCTGGTCAGTCCAGGTTTGATGACGGCATGGTCCTCCTCCTCCTCCACCTTCATCTCCTCCTCCTCCTCCATCTTCATCTCATCCATCTTCATCTCCTCCATCTTCATCTCATCCATCTTCATCTCCTCCATTTTCATCTCCTCCTCCATCTTCATCTCCTCCATCTTCATCTCATCCATCTTCATCTCCTCCATTTTCATCTCCTCCTCCATCTTCATCTCCTCCATCTTCATCTCCTCCATCTTCATCTCCTCCACCTTCATCTCCTCCTCCTCCTCCATCTTCATCTCCTCCATCTTCATCTCCTCCTCCTCCTCCATCTTCATCTCCTCCTCCATCTTCATCTCCTCCTCCACCTTCATCTCCTCCATCTTCATCTCCTCCTCCATCTTCATCTCCTCCTCCACCTTCATCTCCTCCATCTTCATCTCCTCCTCCATCTCCTCCTCCATCTTCATCTCCTCCACCTCCATCTCCTCCTCCATCTTCATCTCCTCCACCTTCATCTCCTCCTCCATCTTCATCTCCTCCATCTTCATCTCCTCCTCCATCTCCTCCTCCATCTTCATCTCCTCCTCCATCTTCATCTCCTCCTCCATCTTCATCTCCTCCATCTTCATCTCCTCCTCCATCTCCTCCTCCATCTTCATCTCCTCCTCCATCTTCATCTCCTCCTGGAGGTCCTGATGAAGGTCCTGACCACAGCAGGTGTTGCTATGGTCACCTGTGTTGCTATGGTAACCCCTGATCTTGCAGGTCCGTACTCGTGACACGGCGGCCCCCATCGGCGCCTTCATGTGGCCTCTCCACTGGTCCATGTGGTTGGGCATCTTCATCTCGCTCCACGTCACCGCCGTCTTCCTCACCCTGTACGAGTGGCGCAGCCCCTTCGGGATGACGCCGCGCGGACGCAACCGGGACCGCGTCTTCTCCTTCTCCTCGGCGCTCAACGTGTGCTACGCCATCCTGTTTGGGAGGACGGTGGCCATCAAGACGCCCAAGTGCTGGACGGGGCGTCTGCTCATGAACCTCTGGGCCATCTTCTGCCTCTTCTGCCTGTCCACCTACACCGCCAACCTGGCCGCCGTCATGGTCGGAGAGAAGACCTACGAGCAGCTGTCGGGGATCCACGACCCCAAGGTAGGAGCTCTGGGGGACCCGTGGTCGACGTGCAGATGTTCTCAGATGTTCTCAGAGGTTCTCAGAGGTTCTCAGAGGTTCTCAGACCCTCTGAGGTTCTCAGACCCTCTCAGAGGTTCTCAGATGTTCTCAGAGGTTCTCAGACCCTCTCAGATGTTCTCAGAGGTTCTCAGAGGTTCTCAGATGTTCTCAGATGTTCTCAGAGGTTCTCAGAAGTTCTCAGATGTTCTCAGATCTGAGGCCCTCTCAGATGTTCTCAGATGTTCTCAGACCCTCTGAGGTTCTCAGATGTTCTCAGATGTTCTCAGAGGTTCTCAGACCCTCTCAGAGGTTCTCAGATGTTCTCAGAGGTTTTCAGACCCTCTGAGGTTCTCAGATGTTCTCAGATGTTCTCAGAGGTTCTCAGATGTTCTCAGAGGTTCTCAGATGTTCTCAGATGTTCTCAGAGGTTCTCAGACCCTCTCAGAGGTTCTCAGATGTTCTCAGAGGTTCTCAGATGTTCTCAGAGGTTCTCAGACCCTCTCAGAGGTTCTCAGATGTTCTCAGAGGTTCTCAGATGTTCTCAGAGGTTCTCAGACCCTCTCAGATGTTCTCAGATGTTCTCAGAGGTTCTCAGACCCTCTCAGAGGTTCTCAGATGTTCTCAGAGGTTCTCAGATGTTCTCAGAGGTTCTCAGACCCTCTCAGAGGTTCTCAGATGACCTCCTGTCCTGCAGTTGCATCACCCCTCTCAGGGTTTCCGCTTCGCCACGGTGCGGGAGAGCAGCGCTGAAGACTACGTCAAGAAGAGCTTCCCTGAGATGCACGAGTACATGCGGCGCTACAATGTTCCCGCCACGCCGGACGGCATCCACCAGCTGAAGTAAGAGCCTTCCCCTCCGCCAGGCGTTGCCGCGGCGACGCTGAGGCGGCGTGCTGCTGTTTCCAGGGGCGACCCTCAGAGGCTGGACGCCTTCATCATGGACAAGGCCCTGCTGGACTACGAGGTGTCCATCGACGCCGACTGCAAGATGTTGACGGTGGGGAAGCCCTTCGCCATCGAGGGTAAGCCTGGTGGGCGGGGCCCTGGGTGGGCGGGGCCCTGTAGCCGTGGTGGGCGGGGCCCTGACGGCGGCGTGTGCTCCAGGCTACGGCATCGGGCTGCCCCAGAACTCGCCGCTCACCTCCAACATGTCGGAGCTGGTGAGTCAGTACAAGTCGGACGGCTTCATGGACCTGCTGCACGACAAGTGGTACAAGGTGGTGCCCTGCGGGAAGCGCAGCTTCGCCGTCACCGAGGTGAGACCCCGCCCCCTCCGCTCACGCCTCTCAGCCCCCCCCGGTCACCATGACGACCCCCGCCAGCCGCAGGGATCCCGGCCCATCTCCGCGTTGGCCGCGCTCCAACGTGCGACAGACGGACAGCGTTGGCGGCGAGGAGCGGCCCTTCGCCAGCGTTCCTCGTTTTTCCTGCCGGGAGACAGAAAAGACGAGGAACGCTCTGGCAGCCGGCCAGGAGCGCGGCAGAAGATCGATAAACTAACGGGGGCGCTCCCTCGCGTGGGCGGGGCCTGTGCCGAGGGACGGACTTCCTGCGCCGCGCGCTGACTTCCTGTCCCCTGCAGACGCTGCAGATGGGCATCCGGCACTTCTCGGGCCTGTTCGTGATGCTGTGTGTGGGCGTGGCCTTGTCCCTGCTGACCACGGCGGCCGAGCACATCGTGTACAAGCTGCTGGTCCCCCGCGTCAGCGCGCCGCGCTTCAAGTACTGGCTGCACACCAGCCAGGTGGGCCCACTCTGGCTCCGCCCACCACTCCCTGGCCCCGCCCCCTAACCTGCCTCTGCTTCCAGAGATTACACCGAGCCCTGAACTCCGCCTTCAACGACGACAGGTCTACGGCCGAGAAAAGGTGGGTGGGTCCGCCGGGGGGGTCTGGGGTAATCTAGAATAATCTGGAATAATCTAGGATTTAATCTGACTCAGTAGTTTATGGTCAATAATCTGGGGGTCAGAGGTCACTCTGAGGGTCGTCCTCATCCACCTTCTGCTTCTCTTCAGGTCCAACGAGGGAAACAGCCAATCGGCGTCCTGGAACCCGTCTGACTCCTCCCACCGGCGCCGCCTCCTCCTCCTCAGAGCGGCGCAGGAGCGGCCGGCTCCGCCCACTCAGCCGTCCAACGGGCGGTCGGTGGCGGGGGGCCCGGCGGGGGGCCCGGCGGGGGGCCGGGGCCCGCTGGTGCAGGAGCTGTGTGAACTGGAGGCTCAGATCCACACCATCAGGCAGCAGCTGCAGGCGGCCCTGAGGAGGAAGCAGGAGCTGGAGCAGCTCCAGGCGGAGCACCAGTGCTCCCAGTCCCACCAGTGCTCCCAGTCCCACCAGTGCTCCCAGTCCCACCAGAGCTCCCAGTCCCACCAGTGCTCCCAGTCCCACCAGAGCTCCCAGTCCCACCAGTGCTCCCAGTCCCACCAGAGCTCCCAGTCCCACCAGCGGACTCCCAGCACACGGGCGCCGGGCCACAGTTCTGAGGCTCCTCACGGACCTCCACCAGGCCCAGGTCCTGTCTGAGGGGCCTCCGGGCAGGACCCTCCTCTCACCTGCACTTTAGCACTGCTCCTTCACCCCCCTTTGATCCCTTTGATCCCTTCATCTTTCACCAGTCTTCCTCGCTCCGCCTCTTCTGTCGCCCCCTGGTGGCCTCGTCAGGGTTCACATCTGGATCAGCCTCAGTCGGACCTGATGGGCTGCTTCACTGTGTGTGTGTGTCTGTGTGTCTGTGTGTGTGTGTGTGAGCGTGTGAGTGTGTGTGAGTTTGTGTGTGAGCGTGTGTGGTGTGAGTGTGTGTGGTGTGTGTGTCTGTGTGTGTGTGTGTGTGTGTGTGTGTGTGTGAGTTTGTGTGTGAGTGTGTGTGGTGTGAGTGTGTGTGTGTGTGTGTGGTGTGTATGTGTGGTGTGTGTGTGGTGTGTATGTGTGTGTGTCTGTGTGTGAGTGTGTGGTGTGTGTGTCTGTGTGTGTGTGTGTGTGTCTGTGTGTGAGTCTGTGTCTGTGTGTGTGTGAACGAGTGTGTATGAGTGTGTGTGTGAGTGTGTACTTCAGGATGCACCTTAGGTCTCACAGGTGAAGGTTGTTTCATTTATAGTTTCATAGTTTTCAATCACAGACAGAAGCTTCCCAGATGTTTCCACATGTTCCATCATCCTCATGGTGCTGTTCAGTTCCTGGTTTAGTTCCTGGGTAGGTTCCTGGTCCTGGTTCAGGTCCTGGTTCAGGCACTGGTCCTGATCCTGGTCCTGGTCCTGGACCTGGTCCTGGTCCTGGTCCTGGACCTGGACCTGGACCTGGACCTGGACCTGGTCCTGGACATGGACCTGGCCCTGGTCCTGGTCCTGGTCCTGGCCCTGGTCCTGGTCCTGGTCCTGGCCCTGGCCCTGGCCCTGGTCCTGCTACTGTCTCTCTGGGATCTGTCTTGTCTCACTTTTGTCAGATTAAATCTTTGATCTCTTCTCTGGTCTCTGATTGGTCAGATTCTGTTTCCCCTCATCAATAATCATCAATAATTCAGCCTCATTTAAAAGTGACACAACAGAAGAATCTCAACATCTGTCCTAATCTGAGTTCTGGTTTCCATGGCAACAAATCAGGGAGAACCAATCGGAGCAGCCGTGACATTTATCGACACCTGAAGTCCAACATCAAAGGAACACGTGAAGATCCTCACACGGACGCCTGCAGGTGTGTGTGTGAGTGTGTGTGTGTGTGTGTGTGTGTGTGAGTGTTTGTGTGTGAGTGAGGCTGAAGATGAGAGTGTGTCGTTGCTGAGGTAACAAGAGCGCTCCTTTGGCATGTTAGCACGCCAGCTCAGATCAAAGGAATGTGGTTTTGTTGAGGTTTAATTTCCTGTTCCGTGAAAGCGTCGTCAGAGGTCAGAGGTCAGCACGCCCGCGCTCTGCTGCCCCCTGGTGGCCACAAAGCTCCCGTTTTCACTTTGATTAACGAAGGCAAGGACTCGGCCTTCTTTAACGCTGTTGTGAGGCTCCGCCCCCAGGCAGGAAGACACGCCCCCTGAACCCAAAGTAACAGAAACGCCGTCGTTGCTACCGACAATTTATTCTGAACAAGCTGAGAAAACAGATCAAAGGAAAAACATTGATGATCACGATGCTAATGAGGAACGTGAAGAAAACAGCTGACATCATGCTGGGTGAACCGTCCAATCAGAAACAAGGACAGAATAATCCACGGGGGGGTCACCTGGGTCAGCCTCGTACAGTTAACTTTGTTTAGCCGGGACCGTGTTACCGTTATTTATATTTAAAGGTCAGCTGATGGAAACATCGGGGGCGGGGCGGGGGGCGGGGCACTAAAACATATAAAGTCACAGCAGGCAAACAAATCTGAATATACGTGTAGATACGACATACGAGTTGATCCATTCAGAAGAGAATTACGTGTTTTCTGTACAAACGTCACAACATTACGATTTTCAACGGGACTAACGGGAGGGGGCGGGGCTAACGGGAAGTGTGGCTACATCACTCGCTTTTACAAAATGTACAAAACGTCTTCGTCCAACTACAAACACACAAAAACGTCGTGTTTCCGACGTTCCCGCTGCGTCTGTGCTTAACGGGAGAGTCGGAGAAACGTCGGGAAACGTTGGAAACATTCCGCGTTTTTGTGACGTAATCGGAGAAATCGGGAGTGTTTTCGTGGTCCGGCGTACGGAGTCACGTGACATGCGTCCTCGTCGGTCACTGTGCCTGGAAGTGCTGCGGCGATGCGAACGTGACCCGGTGCTGCCCCCTTAGTCATGTGACCTCCGTCATGGACGCGGAGTGGTTCTGGAGGACGGGAGCGTGCGGGACACAAGGGGAGAAGGAGGCGTGAACGTCGGGCTCGACACGACATCAGGAGCGCCGCCACAGATATGGGCGGGGCTCTGAGGGGGCGGGGTCACGCGCGGGGGTGTACCTGAGCGCTCAGCGTCTCCAGGGGCGACTCCACGCGGGGGAAGGTCATGAGGGGAAGACCGCGGTACTCTTCGGCCTTGTGCTGCACCGTCGACGTGTGGACGCCCTTGAAGTTGTTGACCACGCACAGACCCTGAGGACACACAGGAAGTAGCTCAGCAGGGGGGTCGCCGTCCGCGCGCCGCCCTCAAGTAGGGCCTCCGGTTCGAGCCTTGGTCTCCACTCTTTTAGTCGCCTACGTCGGCGACGACGAAGACGAGGGCGACGGCGAAGGGGAGGCTGCCGTCCGGCTGGGTAGACGATGGGTTCAGGACAGAGACTCTGGTCTGGGGGGGCTGGGTTCAAGTCCCAGTCTGGGCACAACGCCACGGCGAGGGGGAGCCAGGACGACCAAGGGGGGGGACCAACACCCCCCTGACCTTTGACCTTTAGACCACGAGACTGACGGAGACCTGACTGATGCTGACGCAGCTCCTCTGAGGCCCGATGGACGTTGATGACCGGACAGGACGAGGGAGGTGGAGGTGGATGAGCAGCTGGCGAGCACGTGTTGTGTTGTGGTGGTGCTCGAGCACCTTGTTGTGGATGTAAACATTGTATATTTTACTACTCCGACAAGTATTATTTACATTATTGTTTGCTCGACTGTACTAGATGTTCTTTGATGGATGGATATGGGTCCCATATGAACGTGATGAGAGAGAGAGTGTGTGTGTGTGTGTGTGTGTGCGTGGATGGATGGATCAGAGACAGATATCAATCGTCTAGTTATACCAGTATGTCGAGATATAGATGATCCTGGAAGGACGTGCTCGCGGCGACGGAGTTACATTGATGTATCTTATCTTACATCGACGGCTGGCTACGCCGTCCATTAAGTACCTGCATGGTTGAACGAGTCGTTGATGAAGGAAGTCGCGGTCAGCGCACCACCAAGATACCGACACTTACAAGAATTTATTATGTAGTTTGTCGCCGGGCGACGCCGACGACTACGTCACAGTTACGAGCATCCAGCCAGGCTAACAACCAGAACGAAGACAACCTAGCTAAGGAACACAAGAAGGAAGCGTTGATGGTGCTGACGGATGTCGGACAGACGGACAGACAGATGGTGGACACACACACCACGACACACTGATGGTCGACCTCACATCGTGCTGGCGGGCGTGGTCGTCGACGGGGGGGTCGCTACGAACACGTTCAAACGCGTAGCTACCGTCCACGTAGACGAGCGAGTGCTACGCTGCTCGTCGTCCACGCCTGGACCTTGAGAGCGGTGGTCCTCACCAGGAAGAGCGCCACGGTGGACCCCAGGATGAAGCCCGCCACCACGTCGGAGCAGTGGTTCCGGTACTCCGAGACCCGGTTGAGGCCGGTGAGGAAGGCGGAGCAGAGCGTCCCCAGACAGAGGACGGGCTTGGCCAGGCGGCTGGACTTGGTCCTGATGGTGCTGGTGATGTACATCTGGGGGGGGGGGACACAGTGAGCCCTGGACCCCCAC
Source organism: Lagocephalus sceleratus (assembly GCA_911728415.1). Lineage (NCBI taxonomy): Eukaryota > Metazoa > Chordata > Actinopteri > Tetraodontiformes > Tetraodontidae > Lagocephalus > Lagocephalus sceleratus. The sequence continues at coordinate 88,146 of CAJVRN010000173.1, forward strand.
CCCCTGGTCCTAGGACCCCCACCCCGTCCCCGACCCCCCTCACCGTCACGTAGACCGCCGAGTACACGCTGAGCGAGGCGTCCTTGGAGGGGAAGGAGCGCCGGGCCTTCTCCACCACCGCCGGGTTCCCGGTGCAGATGTTGCCGTTGGTGACGAACTGGTGGCTGAAGCGACACTCGCTGCTGGTGTAGTTGGGCTTACACACGGACAGGAAGTAGGGCGACAGGCCGCCCGTCACCACCTGACCCGCGTTGACGAAGATGTCTGTGGCGAACAGCCCGAAGGCGAAAACTCCTGCGGCACACAAAGGCAGCGTGAGCGCCCGACAGGACCGGGCGGCGCCAGGCTGGAGGTCACGTGACGCGCCGGCGACACAGCTGGGACCGGTTTGAGTCCCAGTCCGACCTGTTCGTGACCTCTGTCGCCCCCGGTGGCGCGTTTAACCCCGACCTTTCCTCGCCGACGTGCACGAAACCCGAACGTTTCGTACCGATGAAGCGGACGATGCGGCGCATCAACGGGTTGAGGTAACAACAGTCTCCCTGTCACGATGGTTTTCTCCTGAGCCAGCAGAGCTTCCCGCGTCGACTTCATCACGTACATGGAAACTTCTCCGATAAAAATCTGACAGAGACGCAAACAACGAGCAAGAAGAAGAACAACCAATGAGAGAAGGTCCTGCAGCGCCTGAAACCCCTCCCCTTCCCTTAGATTGACCTTGACCTTTAGAGGCCCCTCCCCCCACAGGACTGCTGCCATGAGTGCTGTTATAAAACAACACATTAACGAGGACGTGCACGTGTGTGTGTCTGTGTGTGTGTGGTGGCGCCTCGGTGCCCCCTGGTGGCCGCGGGCCGCAACTGCAGCGTGACTCATCTGACCCAGTTTCAACACAAATAATGATAAAATTCATCTTTTCTCAGCAGAACAAGTTTGACAGTCAATTAAAATAAATATCGTGTTTTAAAAGGGAACTGAGCCAAAGTGTCCTACATTTTATTTCTGTCTTGTGGAATAAAGAAGCTTCAGACGCGACCACGACTCAACTGCGCCCCCTGCTGTTCCTCTGCCGCTCTTGAGGACCCAAGCATTGTGGGTAACCACGGAGACCAGCAGCAGCCCCACAACCCGGAGGAGCGTCACGCTGATCATCGTCGACACGCGGAGGAATGACAGTCACGTGACCTCGTGTGAAACGTGTACTCACCACAGCGGTGGGCGCCGCGGCGACCACACAGTACAGGACGAGAGGCGGGACGAAGCTGGACTCTTCGGCGCCCGGGTACGGCTTCATCAGCTCGGCGTCGTTGCAGAAGAAGCCCTGCACGTGCACGCTGAACAGGTTCGTGCACTCCATGTAGTACGCCAACAGCACGGTGGCCGACATGATGATGAGCTGCAAGAACATGGTGGGCGGAGCCACCGGGGAGCAGAAGAAGGGCGCCGTGTTAGATTGTAAAACCCAGTTTGGGTAAAACCATCTGATCAGAACCAGAAGACCCGAACGTCCCTCCCTCTCTCTCTCCTCTCTCTCTCCCTCTCTCTATCTCTCTGCCCCCCCTCTCCTTCGTCATCCTTTCATCCTCTCACGCTCTTTTGTCTCTGTCCTGTTTTTCCAGGCCTGGAGGCTCTCCCCCCCCCCCCCCCCTCCTCCCCCTCCTCCCCCCTCCTCTCTTCTATCTTCAGCCTCCGTCATAAAACAGCCACTAAAGTGAAATCAGCTGAATTTACATCACAAACGTGAAAACAAACAACCGTCAAACGACAGAGGCGGAACAACTCGAGGAAGTGATGTCATTCAACCAGACTGTCCTGTCGAGATGATCGATACGTCTGATCAGATGATTGACAACCGGCCGCTGCAGTACCGCCCCCCGCCTGCAGGCGCCACCGCGCTGATCATCGTTCAGCTTCAGTGATCAGATTGACATTTCTGCTTGTGTGAAAAAGCGATCGTTGTAGATTTCAGATCCTGGATGATAATCCTTCACAGTCGTTCACAAACAGTGATTGAAGACAGTGTGAACACCGTTCAGCAGCTTTAGCGTCACAGCAAACGCAAGTCTGAAAGCAGGTGAAACTTCACCATTACATCAATCACCATGACAACAGAATCAAACATCCAGACAAGAGCTATCAACTTGAAACTACAGTCAACAGTGTTAAACTAGTCAACAGCAGTAAACTACAGCCAACAGCAGTGAACAACAGTAGACTACAGTCACCTACATTTGACAGCAATAGACAACAGCCACCTACAATCAACATCTGTAGACTCCAGTCACCTACAGTCAAAAGCAGTAGACTTCAGTCAACATCAGTAGACTACAGTCACCAGCAGTTAACAGCAGTAGACTACAGTCACCTACAGTCCCCAGCAGTAGACTACAGTCACCAGCAGTCAACAGCAGTATACTACAGTTACCTACAGTCAACAGCCGTAGACCACAGTCACCTCAGTCAACAGCATTTAGACTACAGTCACCTACAGTCAACAACAGTAGACCACAGTCACCTCAGTCAACAGCAGTTAGACTACAGTCACCTACAGTCAACAACAGTAGACCACAGTCACCTCAGTCAACAGCATTTAGACTACAGTCACCTACAGTCAACAACAGTAGACCACAGTCACCTCAGTCAACAGCATTTAGACTACAGTCACCTACAGTCAACAACAGTAGACCACAGTCACCTCAGTCAACAACAGTAGACTACAGTCACCTACAGTCAACAGCAGTTAGACTACAGTCAACAGCAGTCAACATCAGTGGACAACAGTCATCAGTGGTTGACTACAGTCACACTACATAACCAGCGTGATGGTTAACACTCACCTCGATGAAGATGAAACAGGGGATGATGGAGTAGCTGTGCAGGATGTTGTTGGATGCCATCTTGGCTCCGCCCCTTCGGGTTCAGTCTGCAGAAACAATTCCAGGTTACTATGACAACAACCTCCTGTCTGCTATCTTTTCTCCGGCTGTTGATAACCAACAGCCATGTCAACAGCCACAGCCGTTTAGCCATGAAGCTGACGGTGGTTGCAGCTACAGTCTCACCTGGAACAGCCTCGGGCTCGACTGAACCTGAACTCGTTCCTTCTGTTGTCGTTGAACGTTTCACTGTTCTTAGTTTTGCTGCTGTTTCGTCTCTTTTGTAAAGAACATCATTGATCTAATGGTCACCGTGACAACCTGCGAAGATCCAACGCTGGTGTGACAAATTTCACGTGTGACGGTGACAGAGACTATTGTCTCTCGACTGTACCACCAAACGACCCAACAACACCCGACGTCAGCTGAACACCGTCGACGTTTTCCTCGTCATTAAAACAGTCACAGTCGGCCCGGGTGTACTGTGACTGTTCTGGTCCGTCGTTCAACTCCAGCTGTTCGTCACTGTAAACAGTCAGACAAGGTCCTGCTGTGACACAACAACCAGGGCTGCCATGCTCTGACGTGTCAGCCGGACTGACCGTTTGACAGGAAGTACAGGCGGCCACGTTGGGGTGGGCGCTACATCTGGGTTGCAGCTCCAGAGCGCGCACATGCGCATGCGCCCACCCCTCCAGCTTCTGATGCACGTTGCCGTGACAATGTGCCAGCTCCAGTGGGCGGTGCCCTGGGGTGCTGGTCTGGGCCACCATCAGGTAACTGGGACCTGGACTGGTTCTACTGGAGCGCTGAGGTGAGGGGGCGGGGCCTGAACCTCAGGCAGCGTTGAGAGGAACCCGGCGAGGCCGAGACCTTCTGCGGGCGAGCGCAGGCTAACTTGTAGATCTTTGATCTCCAGAAGAGAATCTAAACTTCAGAATTTTAACGTCTCAAAACTGAGAAAAACGAACAATCTGAAGCTGGAGCTCAAAAATTAGACTCTGGTCAAAACGATTGATTATGATGAGGTCCGTCCCCGTGCGACACCACCGTGACGTCACGGTGACACCACCGTGACGTCACGGTGACATCACCAGCAGCACGTCAGCTGCTGGTGCTCCAGACTGGTTACACTGGGACAGATGGATGCAGCTCCAGTGGGTTTTTTTAATATTAAACTGGGATGTCGGAGGAGACCTGATCGATCACGGCTGATCAATAATCTCTGCAGGCTCCTGTTCGGGTCTGATCTGAATGAATTCAGACATACGTGACCTGACGGGGGGGCAGGTGTCTTCTCCACATACCGATATCGATGATTCCCGATCACCGCCCTCAGATTTGATCGGAAATGAGCTGCGATCGGCGCGTGAAGGATCACATCGATCGATCGTATCAATGATTCCGGCCGCCCCTCACAGACAATAGAGGCGCCCCGCACCAGCCCGCACCAGCCCGCACATCGTCACGCGCAGCCCC
>CAJVRN010000173.1:95000-102500 GCA_911728415.1 Lagocephalus sceleratus
TGCTCCACAGGCTGAGTTGAGCCCTGGTTGGTTCTTTGAGATCAATCCAGCGATGAAGACGAGCCAATGATGAAGAGTTTGACCTAACCTGACTCCTCCCACTCCTGAAGACTGAACGAGCTTCTGTTCATCATCAAAGCATGAAGGAGCCTTTGAAGGGGAGAACAACAGGCGTGTTTTGATTCATGTTTATTCATAGTTTGAGCTGGTGAACACGTTAAGATGATCTATACATGTCAACGCTGGGCGTATATATTTATAGATATTTATATTCATATTTACTTTGTCTCTCGTCTCACCTGGACGATGAAAAAAAAGAAAAAGTGATCAAAGCTACAAAGTGTCTACATTCCTCGCCATGTGGGCGTCGGCCTAATCTACATAACGCTGAATAAACATCCATCGGTATGAGGGTGCATAGCATTCTAGTGGACATGACACACACGCTCAGAGCGCCGGTGCACGTGTGCTGTTGCATTCCTATAATACGATATTGCGTTTACATTATTCATGTTTCCACCATGATGGAGCTGAGAGGCTGATGACACACACACACACACTCACACACACACATACACACACCCCCTCACACTCATACGCCCCCTCACACTCACACACACGCACACACACACACACACTCACTCTCATAAACACACACACACATACACACTCACACACCCACCCACTCACACACACACACACACACTCACACACACATACACACACACTCACTCACACAACCAACCCACTCACTCACTCACTCACACACACACACTCACACACACACACACACTCACTCACTCACTCACTCACACACACACTCACACACTCACTCACTCACTCACACACACACACACTCACACACACACACACACCTGCAGCCTCACCTGTTCATGATTCTCACTGAGCAGAAACTGAAACCTGAGTGAAGGAAACTGTGGTTGTGGTGAGTTAAAGGTGGAACTGATAATAAAATGTTCGTTCAGGCTACAGTTTACAGTACTTCAGTTTGATTTGACCAATCATGTGCTACCGTGGCCCTGACCCCGCAGGGGGCGTGGCCCTGACCCCACAGGGGGCGTGGCCACTGTGACCTTATAGGAACATATGAAAACCTCACAGTCAGGATTTGCTACTTTCAGTGCTGTTAAATAAAAACCACCTGGCCTCCCACCATCACCTTCATCACCACCATCACCTTCACCATCATCACCATCGTCATCATCATCATCACCTTCATCAAGTTCATCATCACCACCATCATCACCTTCATCATCATCATCATCACCATCACCTTCATCATCATCATCACCTTCATCATCATCATCACCTTTATCATCATCATCATCATCATCATCATCACCATCATCACCTTCATCAAGTTCATCATCACCTTCATCATCTTCATCAACACCACCATCATCATCATCACCTTCATCATCATCATCATCACCATCATCATCATCACCATCATCATCATCACCATTATCACCACCATCATCATCACCATCATCATCATCATCACCATCATCATCATCATCATCATCACCATCATCACCATCATCATCATCACCATCATCATCATCATCACCTTCATCATCATCATCATCATCATCATCATCTTCATCATCATCATCATCATCTTCTTCAACTTCCTGTCACACCCAGCTTCCATCCTCATGAGTGTTATTGCTGCAGCTCCGTGCATGTGTATGTGTGTGTGTCTGTGTGTGTGTGTATGTGTGTGTGTCTGTGTGTGCATGTGTGTGCGTGTGCATGTGCGCATGTGTGTGTTCACGAGTCTGGGGTCAGGTGTTGCTCAGTTGATCACAGTGCTCCTGTGTGCACTTTCCTTCACACTCACACTTGTGTAGTTGTGTGTTCTTGTGCAGTTGTGTAGAACGGTGAACTTCCTGTTTCCTGGTTGAGGCCTGAATCGATGATACGTGAAGACGAGATAAAAAAGTTCGCAAAGGAGGAAAATGTTTGCGTTGTTGAGCTAACACACATTCACCACTGTCACCATGGAAACACCGGGGGGTGAGCTCCAGCTGCCAGAGGAATCAAAGCTTCAAAGACAACAAAGGGGAACACTGACGAAGCGGGAGAGTGGGCGGGGCCACTCGGGAGGCGGGGTCACATGCAGACATGAGCAGGTTGTGCATTCCATCAGAACTTGGAAGTTGGCGTTCCCAGGCGTCGTCCACAAGCGTTTGGCTGGAAGTATTCGGAGTCTTCGCGGCGCTCCCGATCGACTGTCCGCGCGGCTTCACGCCGTTTGTGCAACTTTCCCGCCGCTCGCTCGGATGTGGCGCCTCCCGCTCTGAAGTCCGACTTCCGAGGTAAATGGAACGCTCTGGTCGAGTGCATATATCGTGGGGGGGCCCCCGCTTCAGTACGTGGTTAGGACAGTTAAAGGTCAAAGGTCATGCACCAGCGGTCATCATGCGTCACAGGAAGCACTTTTCTGATTGTTTTTGTGGTTACGTAAAAAACATCATGCGGTCGTCGGTCTTCTTTACAAATGTTAGAAAAGGACGTGTTGGGCTTTGATGCTCATCACCGGCGGGGGGGCGGGGCCTGCGGGACAGGAACACGCCGTCAACACCAGTGCAGCCCGCTCGTACCTGAGCTGACCTCTGACCTCTCACCTCAGTGGTTGAGTCGGCGTAGACTGCTGCGCTGCGCCGCCTGGCTCTTCCTCAGCTCCGCCCCCACCTGGAGCAAAGGGGGGGTTAACGGGGGCTCGACCCGACCTCAGAAACCACCGGAGGCGGCGTCACCTTCCGCGTGCGCGTGTTCCCAGAGCTGCTCTCAGCGGCGCCCTCTTCTGGCGCCGTGATGTCATCGGGCCGAGGCCCCGCCCCCGGCCGGGCCACGCCCCTGTGCTCACACGCCGGGCTCAAGAGGGTCTCCGGCCCCACGCGGAGGCCCGACACGTCGCGTCCCAGCGACCCCGCCCAGCCCCGCAGGGCGTCCTTGTCCGACACGTAGGGCGTGAAGGCTCCGCCCCCCAGGACTCTGCAGGTGGAGACAGACAGGTGTGATTTGGGACGGGGGCGTGGCCTCGGCCCCCGGGGCCGCGGCGCTCCGGCGACCCACCGCTTGTCTCCGTATGGCTCCGCCCCTCCTCCGGCCTCCCCCCGCTGGCCTGAAACGACACAACCCTCCGCTGAGCCGCCGCCCCCTCTGGCTCCGCCTCCTCCCGGCTGATCTCTCCTCCCTTCTGACCTCTGACCTCCCGGCTGCCCGTTCAGGTTGACCTTGGGCACGGCCCCGCCCGGCTCCAGGGGGGCCTCCTCCTCCTCCACCCCCCCCTCTTCGTCGTCCTCCTCCTCCTCCAGCTCCAGGGCGGAGCCGCTGGCGCCGCTGCCCGGGCGGCCCAGGCTGCAGGGCAGCGACAGCGTGGCGCCCTCGGAGTCGTCGGCGCGGCTGCTGCCCTCCAGGGACGAGTCCTCCACCGTCACCAGGGAGGGGCTGAGCCCCGCCGGCCACACCTGCAGCTCCGACATCTCCAGCAGCGTGTCCTCCTCCGTGGTCGCCATGGGAGCGCACTCCAGGCTGGACACTTCCCGCCAGTAGGGCTCCGCCCCCAACGGCGAGGGCAGGCTGTACTGCATGGAGGCCGGAGACAGCAGCTCGTCCTGGACCAGACCGAAACCTGAGGGGGGGGGACAGGTAAGAGGGGACGTTGACGGGTGGGGGGGGCCAGGGGGGGCTGTGAGCAGGGGGGCGGAGTCCTGTCCTAACACACACACGCATGCACACACACGCTGGCTTACCCCATCAATGGGAACCAGAGTAATAACAAAGAGGACCAGTTAAGAGGACCAAACCAGTTAAAGAGGACCAGTTAAGAGGACCAGACCAGTTAAAGAGGACCAGTTAAAGAGGACCAGTTAAGAGGACCAGACCAGTTAAAGAGGACCAGACCAGTTAAAGAGGACCAGTTAAGAGGACCAGTTAAAGACGACCAGTTAAGAGGACCAGACCAGTTAAAGAGGACCAGTTAAGAGGACCAGTTAAGAGGACCAGACCAGTTAAGAGGACCAGTTAAGAGGACCAGACCAGTTAAAGAGGACCAGTTAAGAGGACCAGACCAGTTAAAGAGGACCAGACTAGTTAAAGAGGACCAGTTAAAGAGGACCAGACCAGTTAAAGAGGACCAGACTAGTTAAAGAGGAACAGTTAAAGAGGACCAGTTAAGAGGACCAGACCAGTTAAAGAGGACCAGTTAAAGAGGACCAGTTAAAGAGGACCAGTTAAAGAGGACCAGTTAAAGAGGACCAGACTAGTTAAAGAGGACCAGTTAAAGAGGACCAGACCAGTTAAAGAGGACCAGACTAGTTAAAGAGGAACAGTTAAAGAGGACCACTTAAGAGGACCAGACCAGTTAAAGAGGACCAGACTAGTTAAAGAGGAACAGTTAAAGAGGACCACTTAAGAGGACCAGACCAGTTAAAGAGGACCAGACCAGTTAAAGAGGACCAGTTAAAGAGGACCAGTTAAAGAGGACCAGTTAAAGAGGACCAGACCAGTTAAAGAGGACCAGTTAAAGAGGACCAGACCAGTTAAAGAGGACCAGTTAAAGAGGACCAGACCAGTTAAAGAGGACCAGACCAGTTAAAGAGGACCAGTTAAAGAGGACCAGACCAGTTAAAGAGGACCAGACCAGTTAAAGAGGACCAGACCAGTTAAAGAGGACCAGACCAGTTAAAGAGGACCAGTTAAAGAGGACCAGACCAGTTAAAGAGGACCAGTTAAAGAGGACCAGACCAGTTAAAGAGGATCAGTTAAAGGGGACCACTTCAACTGGGAGGTGAAACATGCTCCATTTGGCCCAGTTGACTCCTGTCTGGAGGTCATGTGACCTGGACGACCCTGCAAGGTTGCAGCCATAAGCTTTGATCTGATTGGCTGACAGCAGCTGAGCTGTGATTGGGACATGACCGTGTGGGCGGGGCTTGTCGTGTCACTCATTCTGTGAGATGAAGGGATGAAGGTGAAGCTTGATTATGATCAATAATCCAGTCATGATGTCACGTCTGATCAATACTGCTGATTATATTGATCAGATAGAGCTTCATTAAAAACACCACAATCAGTTTAAAATTGGAAGCGTCCTCACAGATTGCTGCTCATTGAAAAAGAGCTGTTAGTAGATGTTCAGTGACACCATCATGAGTCGTGAAGACATGACTAAGTGAGTCTTTCATGAAAATGAATGAGTGAATGAGCGGGACCCCCAGAGGACCACTGTGTGGCTTCTTCGGCCTGGAGGACGACATTATACAGACTGTGACCCTGACCCTGACCTCTGACCTCTGACCCTAAAGCCAGATCTAACCTCACCTTAACCCAGGTCTGACCCTCCAACAGTCCATGGAAGATGTGAGGACCAGTCAAGATGTCCTCACTTTGATAGTAGAATAAGGAGTTTGATAATTAATATGTAGCAAGAACACACACACACACACACACACACACACACACACACATACACACACACACATACATACACACACACACAAAAACAGACAGAACAATCCTAAAATAAAATCTTGTTTTTATTGTCTGTTATTTGAATTATTGGACTGTTCCAGATCAATAATGTAATCTAATATTAATAAATAAGACGCCATGATGAGTGTGTGTGTCTGTGTGTTGTGTCTGTGTGTGTGTGTGTGGGGGGGGGGTACTGCAGGGCCAGTAGGACGAGGTGAACACACACACGTGTATACATACACGCACATATACCAAATACACACACTCACTCATTCACTCTCACACAAACACACACTCACTCACTCACTCTCTCTCTCTCTCTCTCTCTCACACACACACTCACACACAGATAATGTTCAGTGTTTTCGTCAGATTTGTTAAAAAATATTTTTCCTCTTGAAACTGACATTATTTAAATAATCAATTGATCTTTGATTTTTGAGCACATGTGTTGCTTGTCTGGGGTTAGGCCCTGGGATTCTGGAAAGTGCCTTGAAACAATTTTCATTGTATAACACGCTATAGAAATAAAGATTGATTGATTGATTGATTGATGTGAAGTTCACAGTTGTGCTTTTACATCAACGTCTTTATATCCAGTTTAAAAAGATTTCAAATGATATTTAATGGTGTTGAGGCAGGAACCGTTGTCACGGTAACATTGAACATTATTGGCTCCATGGATGAGTGACATCATGAACAGGAAAAGAATGAAACACACTTGAGAGAAGAAACGTTAAAAACATGCCAGCAGATCACGCCACAGAGAACACGTCATCAGTCACATGACCACAACAAAACAACAGCACGTTTGAACTTCCATCATTGTGAGGACACTCAGTTGACACATCCTTAGCCCCGCCCCAACCCTGAGACACACCCCTGAGGTTGTGAAGTCCTCACTGAAATTTAGACTCTGGTCCTCACTATGTAGCATATACAAGAACACACACATACACACACATACACACACACTGCAGAACATGCACATGCACATGCACAACCAATAAAACACACTAACAGCTGAGGAAGAGGAGGAGTTCCGCTCGGCTGAATGAGGGAGGAGCACAGCAATAAAAGATGAAGAGGAGGCGGCCCAGAGGTCAACATGATGTCATTATGAGGTCAGAGGTCGGAGAAGGAAGAGCTGTGAGGAGGAAGAGGAGGAAGAAGAGGAGGAGGCTGGGCAGCAGAATGAAACATGTCAGACTGAGAGGACGAAGGCCCAGAGCATCATCACCATCACCACTGATGAGTGTGTCCATCCCACACACACGCACACATACATTTACACCCACAGACACACACCCACAGACACACACAGACACACAGACACACCCGTCCTGTCAGGAACATTATTGTTGAATCTTGATTGATTATTGATTGATCAGGTTCATGGTGGAAGCCAATCATGACCAGGTAATCTGATTAGTTCAGACTGAATCAGGTTTAAACTGGTCAGACTGGTTGGTGGTCACATGACCACCTTCACCTGACCCCGCCCCCCCCCAGATGGTGAGGTTCAGGTTGGTCTGATTCATTCAGGGTCGCAGGTCAAACGTGATCACATGACGTGTGAATAGACATGAGTGGCGTCCTGGTGAGTGTGAGGAGGCGGGGTTAGTGCATGCTGATCTGATGGAGAGTGACAGTTGAGCTTCGTCATCATCATCATCATCATCATCATCACCATCATCATCATCGTCATCCTCATCGTGCAGCCGTGGGCGAACTTACCCCTCCGGTCAAACGGGGCTCTAACTCGCAGCGCGTGCACGAGGCGAGCTGGCCTTGAGTCCATAACCTCTTGTGAAGCAACAGAGAAGAGGAGGAAGGGTTGTTATGGAGACGGGGGGGCGGGGCCTCGCTGACACCTGTGCTACTTCAGGAGCTACTGCTAAAGTTAGGGCGTCGTCCTGAAGCGACGTCACGACCGAGACAGGAACAGGAAGTGAGGCGACTCCCCACCTGCGCTCGCGCTAAGATTTCAGTTTT
>CAJVRN010000173.1:105000-110000 GCA_911728415.1 Lagocephalus sceleratus
ACCATCACCACCATCATCATCATCACCTTCATCACTATCATCACCATCACCACCATCATCATCATCACCATCATCATCACCATCACCACCATCATCATCACCATCACCACCAATATCATCACCTTCATCATCATTATCATCATCATCATCACTATCATCACCATCATCTTCATCATCACCATCATCTTCATCATCATCATCACCATCATCATCACCATCATCATCACCATCATCTTACTCTTGGCCCTTCGTCCCTCCCTGCTGGCCCACAGGTTGAGCAGTGTGGCGCTCTGGTCCAACAGAGAGTTTGGATTCTCCACACGGATCCGGTTGATGTCGTCCACACTGAAGTGGAGCTCGCGGGCCAACTCTGGTGAAGAAAAGGAGACTTCCCTGAGATCAGACCCTGCAGAAGATGGAGAAGGTGTCTGGAGCCTCCATCTGCTCACCTGCCCAGCTCAGACCCAACTGTTCTGAGATGATGTTGATCTTGACCTCCGTCCTCTCCATGGCGTTCACCACAGCTGGACAACCGAGAAACATCTGACATGAATGCTCAATTCACATAAATCCAACAAACACAAGAGATCTGAGGAACCCAGAAGGTTCAGCGGTACCAGAACCTGCTGACCCTGTGGAGCTGCTACACCTGCTACATCTACACACTTTACGGATCAAACGAGTTAACACGAGCGCTCTACAGAGGGTTTCTAGAGTTTAGGTCTCTGTCGGGTCAAAGGTTCCCCTCCCCGGGACAGGAACGAGGTTTGGACTCGTCTGGAGACGTGTGCACCAGATGGACGGAGCAGGATCTGGTCCTGGTGGAGCTGCTGGAGCTCGTCCCTCACAGCTCCTCCTCCTCTGGACATGTGTGAGGGAGACGTCGATGCTGAGGATTGGTATCGGCGCACCTCGAGTCAGAATGAGACGGAGGACATGAGACGTCTTCAGAGGTCAGACCAGGGTCAAAACGGGACAGCGGTACTCACCATGGCAACAGCTGTGGAGGGAAAAGGTCAACGCCCCCGCGTGAGCTCACCACTAGCATTCACACCAGATTCAGCGCCGTCAGTCTGATAGACAGACAAGACCTCGCCCCGTCCCCGTCCCCCCGTCCCCCCCGTCCCCCCGCCCCCCCGCCCCCGCCCCCCCCCCCCCAGACGGGGGCTGTCGTACGTGAGGACTCGTCTGTCTAGCTCCACTGCGAGGCCCCGCCCATTCCCAGTGCTAGTGCTAACAGCTGCTGCCATGCTCCTGGACATCGCAGTGGAGACGCCAGCGCCATGCAACAGTCGCACCCCTGTCGCCATGGCTACCAGGACACTCAGCAAGGCCAGGTGCCCTGGAGCCATTGGAGGCCAGGCGGGGGCGCCGCTGTGCTGTTGGACCCCGCTACAGAATGCGATCAGCTAATGCATCCATGCGTGCCAGGAGGAACAGAAGCCGAGGATTGTGGGTAACGGGCAACAGACGGCGGCAGGCGGCGCCGACTCACCCGGGCCGGGCTCGTTCAGCACGCTGTAGCGCTCCCGCAGCGCCAGCGGGGTCAGCGTCCGCTTACGCTCCTCGCTGCCGACCACCTGAGGGGTCAGAAGGTCAGAGACGAGGCCTCTGATTGGCCGAAGGCTGACGCGTCCACCAGCGGCGTGGTACCTTGATGCAGGGGGGCATGCACACGTTGAGGTTGCACAGGACCGGCTGGACATCCTCGTACTTGGTGCACCTCCTCAGGAAGGACAGGAAACCTGCTGCCTCCTTATTACTGTCTCTGACCTGGGGGGGTGAGGAGAAAGGAGGGGGAGGAGGAGAGGGGGAGGTGGAGAGAGGAGGAAGAGAAGAGAGGAGGAGGAGGAGAGAGGAGAGAGGAGAGGAGAGAGGAGAGGAGAGAGGAGGAAGAGGAGAGAGGACGAGAGAGGAGAGGAGAGGAGGAGAGGAGGAGAGGAGAGGAGGAGAGGAGAGAGGAGAGGAGAGGAGGAGAGGAGAGGAGGAGAGGAGGGGGAGAGGAGAGAAGAGAGGAGAGGAGGAGAGGAGAGAGGAGGAGAGGAGGACAGGAGAGGAGAGAGGAGGAGAGGAGAGAGGAGGGGAGAGGAGAGGAGGAGAGGAGAGAGGAGAGGAGGGGGGAGAGGAGAGAGGAGAGGAGAGAGGAGAGGAGAGGAGGAGAGGAGACGGGAGGAGGAGAGGAGAGAGGACGAGAGAGGAGAGGAGAGGAGAGGAGGACAGGAGGAGAGGAGAGAGGAGAGGAGGGGGAGAGGAGAGAGGAGAGGGGAGGAGGAGAGGAGGAGGAGAGGGGAGGAGGAGGAGAGAGGAGAGAGGAGGGAGGAGGAGAGGAGAGAGGAGAGAGGAGGAGAGGAGGAGAGGAGAGAGGAGAGAGGAGAGAGGAGAGAGGAGGAGAGGAGGAGAGGAGAGAGGAGAGAGGAGGAGATGAGGAGAGGAGGAGAGGAGAGAGGAGAGGAGAGGGGGAGAGAAGAGATTTCAAAACAGGCATTAGAAGGTCTGAGCTGGTTTCAACAGCTGACGCAGAAACATCGGACGAGAAGCAGGGAGGGAAACAGTCCACAGGCAGGAGAGAGAGACAGATTTACCTGGACAGGTTACCTGGACATCTGAGAGAGAGAGAGACAGACAGTCAGATGGACTCGTGCAGGCAGAGAGAGGGAGAGAGAGGGAGGGAGGGAGAGAGAGAGGTGCTGTATCCACACACACAGGTACATTTGAGAATGACTCTTTAATCCTCCAAAAGTCTCTTTTTCGCCCCAGACGATGAAACCACAAACGCTCAATCACGGTCAAGGTGAGCGAATCAAACGCACCTTCTCAGAAACAGCCTCGTCCCCTCGTGATGGTTTAACGCTCTGCTCGTCTTCATCAACCCTCCCCTCCCCGTCCACCACTCGACCTTTGACCTTGAGAAGGAGCGCTCAATTCGCTCACCCAGCTGTCCAGGTACGTTAACGGGACTCATCAGTGTCTGGGGCTTCGTTAAATTAGACTCTGACCGTCCTGTCTGGGGCGGCGCACATTTTCAGACCAAAATCGATAAACGACAAAAACGTGACTTCATGTAAAATCGTTTTCAGGATGTCCCGTTTGTCCCCGTTTGTCTCTGTTTGTCCCCGTTTGTCTCTGTTTGTCCCCGTTTGTCACCGTTTGTCCCCGTTTGTCTCCGTTTGTCTCTGTTTGTCTCTGTTTGTCTCTGTTTGTCCCCGTTTGTCTCCGTTTGTCTCTGTTTGTCTCTGTTTGTCCCCGTTTGTCACCGTTTGTCCCCGTTTGTCTCTGTTTGTCCTCGTTTGTCTCTGTTTGTCACCATCGAGCGTCGGCGGCGTGGCTGATGCTTCCTGTCCCACTGGTGGACAAGGACACCTCCTCGTCCTCGTCCTCGTCCCGCTGTCTCGTTTCAGTGATTGATTATTGGGCGTTATCAATCGCCGAGTCATCAGACAGGCCGACAGACGCTGACGCACAAACATTGAACATCGATCCCCTCCCACATGCAGGCAGGGCTAACGACCTTTGACCTCTGCCCCGCTGAGACCTGAGGGGAGAACTGAGGCGGCCACTGGGGGCGCCGTTGGACCGACCTTGACGGAGACGGGCAGCCTGTTGTCCCTGAAGGCCTGGAAGCTGAAGCTGCGCGGCTGCTGCGTGGCCTTCCGGACGGGCACCAGGTTCCCCGAGCACTCCAGGTGGAGCGGCATCCCCTCCATCAGCTGAGGGCGGAGCACAGCGGGGTGACAACGGGCCCCGCCCCGCCCAGGCCCCGCCCAGGCCCCGCCCACAGCCTCACCTCGATGTCGCGGCTGCGGGCCACCTCGCTGAAGTTCTCGTGCAGCTCCAGCGTTTTGTCCATCTTGTCGTCGGTCATGCAGTAGCAGCGCAGACGACCTTCTCGCGCCTCGTTCATCTTGGCGAAGATGACAAACTTGGCCATGTACGGGACCGCCATGAGCTCGCGGTACAGCAGGTTGGCGAAGGTGACGGCCTCGGCCGTGCGCGGACAGTCGGCGAGCCAGAACCTGGAGGAGGTGGAAGAGGATCTGGTTGGGGAACAGCTTCAAAATAAAAGCATGATGGCTGGGGGCCGCGGCGTTAAACGGCGAGGGCCGCGGCGCCACGCTGCTCACCTCGCTGACACGTTGGTGGTGAAGTTGGCGCAGTTGTTGGCGTACATCAGCTTGGTGGTTCCGGTGATGTCCTCCCACTGAGCCGGCGCCGTGCCGCCTGACGCGCCACAAACGTGCCGTCAGTCCCCGCGTAAGCCCCGCCCACCAGAGTACATCGCAGGCGTCCTACCAATCACACTGCAGAGGAGGCGGAGACTGGTGGTGTCTCCTTCGCCGGCGTCCCGAGGACTTTCCCGCCACGACGGAGGCAGGGGGATCCTCAGGCCGATGGGGCGGTGGAACTTGCGCCTGCGGGGCTCGATGGTGACCACGGGGCTGAAGGTCGCCTGGTTCCCCAGCTGCCGCGTCAGCAGCTCGTCAGGGATTGGCTGAGCCTGGGGAGGGGGAGGAGCCCAGTGAGGGACGGCGAGGAGGGAAAGTCCAGTAAAACAGAAGCGTTCCTCACACCTGAGACTCGTCAGTGACGCTCACCCTAAATCTGCAAACTCACGAGACCACGGCTGCAAAAGATGAAGAAACCAAAACGTGCATGAACAACTGAAAGTGAACGTGTGAACGTGTGAACGTGTGATGGAGCAGCAACGCCTGGAGGAGGTCAAGAAAAGAAAATGAAGTGTGGAAAAAAGTACCAATGTCCCTCCTCCTCTCCCTCTAACCCCTCCGCCTCTAACCCCTCCTCCTCCCCCTCTAACCCCTCCTCCTCCCCCTCCTCCTCCTCACCCCCCCCCTCACCTGCAGGCCCAGCCTGACTCTCTTGGTGACTGCAGCCTCGGGGAAGATGGCCTCCACGTGAGGCACCAGCCTGCTGCTGAGGCGTCCGCCCTCTGGACCAATCAGGTCACTCTCCTGTTGGATTCGCGAGACGACGGCGAAGTAAAG
>CAJVRN010000173.1:115000-125000 GCA_911728415.1 Lagocephalus sceleratus
TGAGAGAAGGTGAAGGCCCTCAAACGTCAGGATGAAGGTGCGAACGACAGCTGTGAAACAGAAGGTGGCGTCTGGCCCGGGGGCGGGGCCTCCGGGCCACGCGTGAGCGCGCTCAGGGAGAGCCAATCAGAGCGGAGCGTGGCCCGACGGCCCGCCGCTGCTCAGAGGGACACGAACATGCAGGTGAGGGGTCGTCTGGGCGTGGCTGGAAGAGGAAGACGGTTAGTGACGCCTACCTAGGGTCAGCTGGGCCACGCCTACAAGACAGACGGACACACCGTTACCATAGCAATGGCCCCTCAGAGCCCGGGGCGCGGCGGGACCCACCTTCGTCCTCAGACACGTCCAGGATCTCGTCCACCGTCTCCGGGAAGCTCATCCAGTGTTTCTCTGTGGACACCTGGGGGGAGGGGCCAGGACACACAGGTGAGCCGGGCCCCGGGGGAGCGGGGTAACCGTGGCGACTGCCGCCCTCACCGCCGCCATGGACTCCTCGGTGACCAGCTTCAGCACGTCGATGACGGAGATGTAACCGAGCCGCTTGGCGATGCCCAGCGGAGACGTCCCATTCTGGAGGCCAGGTCAGAGGTCAGAGGTCAGAGGTCACGCCCCCCCCGCCCCCCCGGCGGCGCTCACCGAGGTGATGTCGTTGGGCTGGGCGCCGTGCTTCAGCAGCAGGGTGACGATGTCGGTGTGGCCCTGCTGGGCCGCCTGGTGCAGCGGCGTGTACCCCATCTGGAGCAGGCGGAGCGTCGTCACGGTAACGCACGTGAAAGCGCGGCGGCGCAGAGCTTACCCTTGTCTTGCTGTTGACGTGCGCCTGTTGCTGCAGCAGGAACTTCACCATCTTGATGTTGCCATAGTGACAGGCCACGTGGAGGGGGGTGTAGCCCATCTGGGGGGTCAATGAGGTGATGGTGAGGCAGCGATCTGATGATCGGTCTGATCGATCAATAACTGATCATCATCGGTACCCGTGTGGCGGCGTAGATGGAGGCGCCCTGTTTGACCAACATGTCAGCGATCCCGACGTGACCTTCCTGAGCGACGAGGTGCAGCGGGGTCAGCCCGTTCTGAGACACACACACAGAAGAGGGCGGGGTTACAGCCTGCCGAGGCCCCGCCCCCCCCGTCACACCTTGTTCCCCACGTTGACGTTGGCCTGTTTGGAGATGAGCAGCGCGGCGATGTCCGGACGGCCCTCCTGCGCCGCCAGGTGCAACGGCGTGATGCCCTGCAGCGACTCGGCGTTGGGCGTGGCGCCGCTCTGAAGCAGGCAGCTCGCCACCTCCATCTGGTTCTGCTTGGCGGCGATGTGCAGCGGTGTGTAGCCGTTCTGGGGGAGAGACGCCGTGTGTGTGAGTGTGTGTGTGTATGTGAGTGTGTGTGCGTGAAAGTGAGTGTGTGTGTGTGTGTGTGTGGGTGTGTGTGTGAGAGTGTGTGTGTGTGTGAGAGTGTGTGTGTGTGAGTGTGTGAGTGAGTGTGTGAGTGAGTGTGTGTGTGTGAGTGTGTGTGTGTGTGTGAGTGTGTGAGTGAGAGTGTGTGTGTGTGAGTGTGTGTGTGTGAGAGTGTGTGTGTGTGTGAGTGTGTGAGTGAGTGTGTGTGTGTGTGTGTGGGTGTGTGTGTGTGAGTGTGTGTGTGTGAGTGTGTGTGTGTGTGTGAGTGTGTGTGTGTGTGTGTGAGTGAGAGTGTGTGTGTGTGAGTGTGTGTGTGTGTGTGATGTGGTCTTACACGAGCTGTGCTGTGAGCAGATCCTCCTTTACCCACGAGGAGTTTCACCACGTCCAGGTTGTTGTGATGGACGGCCACGTGGAGAGGAGTCAGACCGTTCTATAGACACACACACACACACACACACACGTATAGACACAATAATGAAGCGGGCGTGGTGTCCTGACAGGAAGTGTCTCACCTTCCCGGCGGCGTTGGCGCTTGCTCCTCGCTCCAGCAGCAGCTCGGCCACGTCGACCTTCCCGTACTTTGACGCCACGTGAAGCGGCGTGAAGCCTTTCTGCTTGAGACAGACAGGAGGTGAGTGGGGGCGGGGCCTCGGGGGGTGGGGGCGGGGCGGGGCCCACCTTGGTCATCCTGGTCTGCTGCGCTCCTGCGTCCAGCAGCACGCGGATGATGTGCATGTGGCCTTCACGTGCACAGATGTGCAGCGGCGTGTGTCCGGCGGTGGTGGCGGCGTCGGGGCTGGCGCCGTGGTCCAGCAGCAGCTTCACCAGGTCCCTGTGGCCCATCCGCGCCGCGCAGTGGAGCGGCGTCTGGTCGTCCTGGACAGGAAGAGAGGAGTCAGGGAGGAAGGGGAGGGGTCATGGGACCTGGCGGGGCCCACCTTGGCCTTGGCGTCCACCTGAGCCGTGTTCTGGAGCAGGAACTGAGCGACCTCGCAGTGACCAGCTCTGGACGCCATGTGGAGAGGAGTCTCCACCTTCTGATGACATCACAACACACGGGGCCAATCAGGGGGGTCGAGGGGGGAGGAGGAGGGGGGGTAGAGGGGGGAGGAGGGGAGGAAGGGGGGAGGAAGGGGGGGTCTTACCACGTTGGAGGCGTTGGGTGGCGCTCCTCTCTGGAGGAGAGTCTTCACGATGTTCAGGTGACCCATGAAGGCTGCTACATGGAGAGGAGTCAGGCCAGACTGACACACACACACACACGGATATACACACAGATATACACAGAGAAACACACACACACAAACACACACACAAACACACAAAGATACACACAGATATACACAGAGAAACACACACACACACACACACACACACACACCAGAACGTCAAACATGTTTTATTCTTTCACAATAATTTCTCCTCCTGCTTTGATGTTTCGGATGCTTTGATGTAGCAGGCACTTTGATACTTCAGATGCTTTGATGTAGCAGGCACTTTGATGTAGCAGGCCCTTTGATGTGTCAGGTGGTTTGATGCTTCAGGTGCTTTGATGTAGCAGGCGCTTTGATGTTTCAGATGCTTTGATGTAGCAGGCACTTTTATGTGTCAGGTGCTGTGATGTGTCAGGTGCTGTGCCGTGGTCGGTGTGGTGCCCCGCCCCCAGGGTCAGGTGACCTCACCTCTGTGACGGCCTCCAGGGAGGCGGAGTGTTTGAGCAGCAGGTCCATGGACCTCATGTGGTTCTTCTTACAGGCGATGTGCAGCGGCGTGAAGCCGTTCTGGGCGGGGACACACAAGCGTCAGAGAGGACACGCCCCCGCCGGCGGCACCACTTGACTCCGCCCCCTACCAGAGCCCGAGCGTTGGCCTTGGCGCCCTTGTCCAGGAGGACCTTGACCATGCGGTGGTGTCCGCAGTGGGCCGCCACGTGGAGGGGGGTCAGGTGGTCCAGCGTGATGTCATCGATCTCGGCGTTGTCCTGTAGCAGCTGCCGGACGCCGTCCACGTGGTCGCCCTGGGCCGCCATGTGGATGGGGGACAGGCCGTTCTGTGGGGGCGGGGTCACAGGTTAGATGGGCGGGGCTGGGGGCGGGGCTGGGCAGGGCTGGGGGCACCTTGGTCTTGGCCTGGATGGGAGCGCCGTGCTCCAGCAGGATCTCGATGATCCGAACGTGTCCGTTTCTGGCGGCGCAGTGGAGCGGCGTCAACTCGTCCTGCGACGCACAAAATGGAGGTGAGCGGCGCCGGTGGGGCGGGGTCAGGGGCGGGGGCGGGCCTACCTTGGTCTTAGCGTCGATCTGAGCTCCTCTGTCCAGCAGAAGGCGAACCATCATCACGTTCCCTCTCCTGGAGGCGATGTGGAGAGGAGTGATCCCGTTCTGGGAGGAGGGGGGAGGGGCCGGCCATGACCAATCAGAACGCCACGAACACCAGGACGCGGCGGCGCCCTGCTCACCTTCGGGGTGAAGTTGACGTTCGCTCCTCTGTTCAGCAGCAGCTGAGCCACGCTCATGTTCTCGTAGTGAGCGGCGATGTGGAGCGGCGTGAAGCCGGTCTGAGGAGGCAACACCGTGACATCATCACCAACACGCCGTGACATCATCACGCTGTGACATCATCACATCGTGACATCATCACGCCATGACATCATCATCACCAACACGCTGTGACATCATCACATCGTGACATCATCACGCCATGACATCATCATCACCAACACGCTGTGACATCACCACGCCGTGACATCATCACATCATGACGTCATCCTTAACATGTGATGACATCACTACTATGCTATGACATCATCCTCAGGCGATGATGTCATCACGTTTACGAGGTTCCCACCTTGCTGAGGACGTCAGCGTTGGGGTCGTTCTGCAGCAGCACGGCGGCGGTCCTCGTGTCGTCGTTTCGGGCGGCGATGTGCAGCGCGGGAAGTCGGACCTTCCCTTTGGTGCCGTAGTTGATGAGCAGCGCCACCACATTCTCGTGGCCCTGCTGCAGCGCCACCGCCAGCGGCGTGAAGCCGTCCTGAAACGAGAGGGAGGGTCAGCAGAGCGGCCCCACCCACTCAGACAGAAGGGGGCGTGGCCAACCTCGGTGGGGAGGCTCTGATTGGCTCCGTTCTCCAGCAGGAACTTGACCACCTCCAGGTGATTCTCCTGCGCCGCCATGTAGAGCGGGCTGAAGCCCTTCTGTGAGGGCGAGACGGACACACGTCAGCACCTCCACCAACAGGGGGCGGGGCCCCGTCAGGGGGCGGGGCCACCGAAGAACTCACGTGTGATTGGGCGTTAACATTGGCGCCATAGTTAATGAGCTCAGCCACAACCTTCTCCTGCCCCGCCAGCGCCGCGATGTGGAGCGCCGTGTTCCCTTTCTGAGGGGAGACACACACACAGATACACACACACACACATATACACACATATACACATACACATACACACAGATACACATACACACAGATACACACACACATACACACAGATACACACACATATACACACAGACACACACACACAGATACACACACACACACATATACACACATATACACGTACACATCACACACAGATACACATACACACAGATACACACACACATACACACAGATACACACACACATACACACAAATACACACACACATACACACAGATACACATACACACAGATACACACACACACATACACACAGATACACATACACACAGATACACACATATACACATACACATACACACACACAGATACACACATACACACACAGACATACACACAGATACACATACACACAGATACACACACATACACACAAATACACACACACATACACACAGATACACATACACACAGATACACACACACACATACACACAGATACACATACACACAGATACACACATATACACATACACATACACACAGATACACATACACACAGATACACACAGATACACACATACACACAGATACACATACACAGATACACATACACACATATACACACAGATACACACACACACAGATACACACACACAGATACACACACACACAGATACACACACACAGATACACATACACACAGATACACACAGATACACACACACAGATAGACACACACACAGATACACACACAGATACACACATACACACACAGATACACACACACATATACACACAGATACACACACACAGATACACACAGATACACACAGATACACACAGACACACACACATACGTGAGGTCAGAGGTCAGGGGAGGTCAGAGGTCAGGGGAGGTCAGGGGTCAGACCTTGGTGGTGGCCTCCAGTTCGATCCCAGCGTGCAGCAGCTCCAGCACCATCTTGACGTGACCCTCTTTGGAGGCCAGGTGGAGCCCGTTCAGCCCGTTCTGAGGAGGTCACATGACAGGAACCCCTTTAGGCCGGGTTCTGGCCCGCCGGGCCCCGACCCGCTCACCTGGTTGGCCGTGTTGATGTCGATCCCATTCTTGATGTGATCCAGAGCCTTCTCCAGATTCCCCGAACGAGCCGCACGCAGGAAGCTGGTGGAGGCGTCAGCCTGGAAAGAGAGGGGGTGGAGTCAGCCCCGCCCCCTCAGAATGATAGACAGCCTCTGGACCAATCAGAATCAACTACCAAAGGACTGGTTATACTGGGACAGAGGGGGTAGTGGACTGGTTATACTGGGACAGAGGGGGTAGTGGACTGGTTATACTGGGACAGAGAGGGTAGAGGACTGGTTATACTGGGACAGAGAGGGTAGAGGACTGGTTATACTGGGACAGAGGGGGTAGAGGACTTACTGGGACAGGGGTGTGGATGGTTTTGGGGGTGGACTGGTTATACTGGGACAGAGAGGGTAGAGGACTGGTTATACTGGGACAGGGACTGGTTACTGGGAGGGGGTAGAGGACTGGGTATACTGGGACAGAGAGGCGTTATACTGGGACGGTAGGACTTTATACTGGGACAGAGGGGGTAGAGGACTGGTTATACTGGGACAGAGAGGGTAGTGGACTGGTTATACTGGGACAGAGAGGGTAGTGGACTGGTTATACTGGGACAGAGAGGGTAGTGGACTGCTTATACTGGGACAGAGAGGGTAGAGGACTGGTTATACTGGGACAGAGGGGGTAGACTGGGACAGGGGGTAGTGGACTGGTTATACTGGGACAGAGAGGGTAGTGGACTGGTTATACTGGGACAGAAAGGGTAGTGGACTGCTTATACTGGGACAGAGAGGGTAGAGGACTGGTTATACTGGGACAGAGAGGGTAGTGGACTGGTTATACTGGGACAGAGAGGGTAGAGGACTGGTTATACTGGGACAGAGAGGACTGGTTATACTGGGACAGAGGGGGTAGAGGACTGGGTATACTGGGACAGAGAGGACTCGTTATACTGGGGGGAGGACTGGGTATACTGGGACAGAGAGGACTGGTTATACTGGGACAGAGAGGGTAGAGGACTGGTTATACTGGGACAGAGGGGGTAGAGGACTGGTTATACTGGGACAGAGAGGACTGGTTATACTGGGACAGAGAGGACTGGTTATACTGGGACAGAGGGGGTAGAGGACTGGGTATACTGGGACAGAGAGGACTGGTTATACTGGGACAGAGGGGGTAGAGGACTGGGTATACTGGGACAGAGAGGACTGGTTATACTGGGACAGAGAGAAGATTAACATTCTCTTCTGATCTGAATAATTCATTCTACTTCCATTTAGGTTGAAGCTCAGTGTCACGTTCTTCATCTCTGGAGAACCCCCCCCACACACACACACACACACACACACACACACACAAACAAACACACCCCTACACCCCTCACCAGTGAACCACCATGGAACAGACTGGAAGCTCTGGGAACACCTGACAACTGGGAGCACCACGACAAACATGAGTCCAACTAGCTAAGCTAACTCCTCTTCCAGATCAAAGCAACAGCAGCTCCTCTTTGATGTCTCTGAACACCTTCTGGCTGATAAATGTCTTGTTTGTGTCCACGGTATCCATTTTAGAACATCGAGCTACAGCCGCCGTCATCATGGTATCAGAGAAGAGGGATGAAAGGATGAAGAGATGAAAGAGAGACTGATGGAAAAAAGGTAAAAACCAAAGTAGCAGCTTGAGAGAGAACTCATGTTGGTTCACACACACACACACACACAAACACACACTCACACACACAAACACACACACTCACACATACTCACACACACACACTCACACACACACTCACACTCACACACACAAACACACACTCACACAAACACACTCACACACGCACACACACTCACACACACACACTCACAGAAACACATACACACTCACGCACACACACTCACACACACACACTCACAGAAACACATACACACTCACGCACACACACTCAGAAGCGTCCAGCACCAGGACACTGTGGGTCACATGATCAGTAACATTCATCAGGACTAATTCAGTCTCAGTCTTTGATCTCTGACGTGTCTGAGGCAACAGCATCACTGAGCTGAGCCTTCAGTCATCCGTCACCATGGTAACCTCAGGGCAAACGCCTGCTTCAATCTTTGTTTGTGCACCTCCAGGGCAGACGTCAACATTGTCCATGGGAGAGACGTCTGTCAGTGTCCCTCTCCCATCATGCATCTGTGCTGGAAGGGGACATGGACGAACGATGGACGGGTGTCATCTCCAGCTGTAGCTACAGGGGGCGGACCATCAAGTCTACACTGTGAAAAGTTAACGACCGACAACACAAAAACCTGCTCAACACAAGTCAGAGTCCTTGAGTCATGATAGACACACACACACTCACTCACACACACTCACACACACACACACACACTCACTCACACACACTAACACACACACTCACTCATGCACACACACACTCACACATACACACACACACACACTCACACACACTTACACATACACACACTCACTCACACACACTCACACACACACTCACTCATGCACACACACACTCACTCACACACACTTACACACACACTCACACACACACACTCACACACACTCACACATACACACACTCACACACACACTCACTCACACACACTCACACTCACTCATGCACACACACTTACACACACACACACACACACACTCACACACACACACACTTACACATACACTCACACAGGGTCTATAGGTTCTGATCCAGGACCATCTCAGGCACCATTTCAGTGGTTGCCATGGTGACGGTGTCTTGTTTCCACGTCTCCAGACTGTTGTGATCATCGGTGATCAATAACGATACCGCAGACGGCCGAACAGCAAATCCATCGGCGTCGTCACCTCGAGCGCGCTGTGACATCATCAGCATCTGTTTCTGACAGTGATGGAGGCGGAGCCTGTGGCCGTGGTACCAGCACCGCCCAGCAGGGGGACGGTGAGGGCACTGAGGGCGACTGTTTCTAGGTTACAAACGTGGGTCCTGAACAACCGGATTCCTGTTGTGATTGACTCGGTGCTGATCAGGTATTGATCAGAGCTGATTGGATGTTGATGAGCTGACAGGTGAACAGAACATCTGGTGACGATGATGAAGGTGACGGTGGTGATGACGGCGATGATGAAACCAGCGTGTGAGTCCGAACAGGCAGAGGTCAACGCCACCGCCACCGCCTGAGCCGCTCGGCGTGCTGCGGAACCACGCAGGCGTCTGGCTGCACGTCGGAGCGCTCCACCATCTTCCTCCTCCATTTTAAATCCAGCCAGCAGCAGCTCCGCTGAAGGCATCACGTGCACACGAACGCATCAACGTGCACAACCTCGCATTAATATGAAGAAGCCGCAGCTCCGTCACACAACCATAAAATGCGACATCGCCTGACGCCTGTTCCAACCCCAACCATCAGACACACAGCGTCTGGTTTACATGACGGTGTGGGGACCGCGGACCAAAGAGGACCAAAGAGGACCAAAGAGGACCGAGGACGGAGGACTGCGCTTGTACTCTCCCGATTGTGTTCAGCATGACTGTCACAGTGACCCCCCCCACACACACACACACACCTGCTGTGCCACACACATGTGCAGCATGTCCTCTGGTCACATGACCCTGACAGGCGTACCTTTCGCCGGCGGTCCCTGGATCTGTTCCTCCTCTTGAGCTTCTCCTCCTCCTTCTCGCGCTGCTCCTGGGCGGCGGCCTCTGCAAGGTCCTTGCTCTTGCGGATCTGCTTGGCGGCTTGCGCCATGGTCCCGCTGCTGCGGCTGCGGCTGCGCCCCCCCCGGTGTCCCCGATGCTGCTCCCTCCGTCACCACCACCGCGGCTCCAACGGCGACATGTGTGTGCGCGGCGGGAGCAGGACGACGGCGACGGTGGAGGAGCCACCAGCAGCGCTAGAGACAGGAGAGGGAGGGGGAGAGGGGGGGAGGGGGGGAGAGGGAGGGAGGGAGGGAGAGGTGCTGATGCTGCTCCATCCCCTCCCCCAACACTTGCTCCATCTCTCCAACCTGTCTCTCATTCACTTACTCTCCCCTCTCCCTCTCTCTCCCCCTGCCTCCATCCCTCCCTCTCTTCCTCTCCTCACATCCCTTCATTCTTGTATCGTCACCATGGCGATA
>CAJVRN010000173.1:130000-142500 GCA_911728415.1 Lagocephalus sceleratus
GAACACACAGCTGAGGCTGTCACTGGGTCCTGCTCCGACTCTACAGCTGCAGCCGTGATGCCACATTCGAACAAATGTTCCATCAGCGGTAGCTTCACTAATCAATAATCAATAATGAGGCTTCAGCAGGTGAACAACAGGAAACAACACCTGGACACGACTGTGAAAACAGCACGGTGACACGACAACACACGTGTTCCTGCTGAGAGCTCAGCTCCAACGAAACAAAATACTAGTGTGTGTGTGTGTGTGTCTGAGTGTGTGAGCGTGTGTGTGTGTGTGTGTATGTCTGAGTGGTGTGTGTGTGTGAGTGTGTGTGGTGTGTAAAGTCACCTCAGAACACAGAGAGAGAGGGCGAGAGAGCCAGTGATGCATTGCAGATAAACTGCAGCTGCTCTGAAGCCCCGCCCACCCTCACTGTCTCCTGTAGCGATGACATCATCGATGACGCCACCTCACCTCATCGGTGGACGCCTGCTGATGATGTCACAACCTTGATGTTGGTCTGTTTGTTGGAACAGTTTCGACTTTTTAAAGTTTGTTTGAGGAACAGCTGATTAAAGTCATGGTGAGGGGGCGGGGTCAAGACTGTGACTCCGCCCAGCGTCGGTGGAGCCTCAGGTCGATGATTGTGACTCAGCAGGAGGAGATGTTTCTCTGGAGGCCTCAGAAGAGCTGGAGAACCTTGAGCTCAGCAGGGGGAGGTCCTCCTCAGGGGAGGTCCTGATGGTCCTGGAGGTCCTGATGGAGGTCCTGATGGAGGTCCTGATGGTCCTGATGGAGGTCCTGATGGAGGTCCTGGAGGTCCTGATGGTCCTGATGGAGGTCCTGATGGAGGTCCTGGAGGTCCTGATGGAGGTCCTGATGGTCCTGGAGGTCCTGATGGAGGTCCTGATGGTCCTGATGGAGGTCTTGGAGGTCCTGATGGTCCTGATGGAGGTCCTGATGGTCCTGGTGGTCCTGATGGTCCTGGAGGTCCTGATGGAGGTCCTGATGGTCCTGGAGGTCCTGATGGAGGTCTTGGAGGTCCTGATGGTCCTGATGGAGGTCCTGATGGTCCTGATGGTCCTGGTGGTCCTGATGGTCCTGGAGGTCCTGATGGAGGTCCTGATGGTCCTGGTGGTCCTGATGGTCCTGATGCTTGTGATTCCTCCACCATCCCTCCATTATCCCGCCATCATCCATCCATCAATCATCCCTGTTCCAGCTGACTCAGTTCTGGGGTTCAGGTATTGATCAGGTATTGATCAGGTATCAATCAGGTCTTGATCAGGTCTTGATCGGGTCTTTTGATCGGGTATCAATCGGGTCTTGATCGGGTATTGATCAGGTCTCGATCAGGTATCGATCAGGTCTCGAACAGGTATCGAGGTATCGATCAGGTCTCGATCGGGTCTCGATCAGGTCTTGATCGGGTATTGATCAGGTCTTGATCAGGTGTCGATCAGGTCTCGAACAGGTATTGATCAGGTATCGATCAGGTATCGATCAGGTCTCGATCGGGTATCGATCAGGGGTCTCGATCGGGTCTCGATCGGGTATTGATCAGGTATTGATGAGGTCTCGATCAGGTCTTGATCGGGTATTGATCAGGTCTCGAACAGGTATTGAGGTATCGATCAGGTCTCGATCAGGATCGAGGTATTCAGGTCTCGATCAGGTATTGATGAGGTCTCGATCAGGTCTTGATCGGGTATTGATCAGGTCTTGATCAGGTCTTGTCGATCAGGTCTCGAACAGGTATTGAGGTATCGATCAGGTCTCGATCGGGTATTGATCGGGTCTCGATCGGGTATTGATCAGGTATTGATGAGGTCTCGATCGGGTATCGATCAGGTCTCGGATCAGGTCTTGATCAGGTCTTGATCAGGTCTTGATCAGGTCTCGATCAGGTCTTGATCGGGTCTCGATCAGGTCTCGATCGGGTATCGATCGGGTATCGGGTGAAGACACGGGCGGTGTCCTGAAGGTGTCCCTGTCCTGCGGGTGTCTCCGTCAGCGTCTGCGTGTGTTTGCGTGACGCTCTCGTCTTTGACACCGTCCTCCTTCACGTCCGCTCCCGCCCCTGCAGCGGCCCGTGGCCCCGCCCCCCGGCCCGTGGCCCCGCCCCGTCCCGCAGCAGAGGCTTTAAAAGCGGCGGCGGGGCGCTGTGAGCGGCGGAGGCAGCCACAGTCACGCTCACGCGCACACACACCTGCACACACACACACACACACACTCTCACGCACACGCGCCCGCACCCTCCGCCATGAGCTACCAGCTGGACCCGTTCGCGGCTCCCTTCCGGACCCGCATGGAGGCGCGCGGCGGCCCGGGCCGCTCGTGCGGCGCGTCCCGGTGCCCGCCCTGGCCCCGCCCCGCGCCCGCGCCCGGCCCGGCCGCGGCCTCCCGCCGCGCGCACGCGCCGCTGGCCCGCGCGGACGGCGAGAAGGAGCAGCTGCGCGGCCTGAACGAGCGCTTCGCGGCCTACATCGACAAGGTGCGCCACCTGGAGACGCGCAACGCGCACGCGGAGGACGAGATCCGCGCGCTGCGCCGCCAGCACGACACGCGCGCGCAGCTGGGCGCGCTGTTCGAGCCCGAGCTGCGCGAGCTGCGCGCGCAGCTGGAGCAGCTGCAGCGCGCCAAGACGGGCGTGCAGCTGGACGCGCGACATCTGGAGGACGACGTCCAGCGGCTGCGCGAGCGGCTGGACGAGGAGGCGCGCGTGCGCGACGAGGCCGAGGCCGTGGCGCGCGTGCTGAAGAAGGACACGGGCGCGTGCGAGCTGGCGCGCGCGGAGCTGCAGAAGAAGGCGCAGGCGCTGCAGGACGAGCTGGCGCTCGTGCGGGCGGCGCACGAGGAGGAGGTGGGCGACCTGCTGGCGTGCGTCCAGGCGGCGCAGGTGAGCGCGGAGCGGCGCGAGCCCCCGGGGGCTGACGTCACCGACGCGCTGCGCGAGCTCCGGCGCGAGCTGGAGGGCCACTCGCAGCAGAACCTGCAGCAGGTGGAGGCCTGGTTCCTCGGCCGCGCGGCCGCGCTCTCCGACGCCGCCGCGTGCAACCAGGACGCCATCAGGGCCGCGCGCGACGAGATCAGCGACTACCGGCGGCAGCTGCAGGCCAAGACCGCCGAGATGGAGGCCGCGCGCGGCACCAGGGACGCGCTGGAGCGGCAGCTGTGCGACATCGAGGACCGGCACGGGGGGGACCTGGCGGGGCTGCAGGTGGGTGGGTGGGGGGGGGGTGCGGGGGTGAGGGGGCGGGGCTCAGGTGGGTGGGGGGTGAGGGGGGGCTGCGGGGGGGGACCTGGGGGCGGGGCTGCAGGTGGGTGGGGGGGACGAGGGGGGCGCGGGTGGGTGGGGGAGGACCTGGGGGGCTGCAGGTGGGTGAGGGGGGCTGGTGGGTGAGGGGGGTGAGGGGGGCTGCAGGGGGTGAGGGGGGACTGGGGGGCTGCAGGTGGGTGGGTGGGGGGCTGCGGGTGGGTGAGGGGGGGTGAGGGGGGGAGGTGGGTGAGGGGGGGAGGGGCTGCAGGTGGGTGGGGGGGGGGGCTAGGGGTGGGTGGGGGGGTGAGGGGGGGGGGGTGAGGTGAGGGGAGGGGGGCTGCAGGGGGTGAGGGGGGTTAGGGTGGGTGAGGGGGGAGGGGGGCTGCAGGTGGGTGGGGGGGTAGGGGGGCTGGGTGGAGGGGGAGGGGGGGGACCTGGCGGGGCTGCAGGTGGGTGAGGGGGGGCTGCAGGTGGGTGGGGTGAGGGGGGTGAGGGGGGGCTGCAGGTGGGTGAGGGGGGTGAGGGGTGGAAGGGGGGACGGGGGGGCTGCGGGTGGAGGGAACGGGGGGGGGCTGTGGGTGGGGGGCACGGGGGGGCGGGTGGGGCTGCAGGTGGGGGGCGGGGGGGCTGAGGTGGGGGGCTGCAGGTGGGGGGGGCGGGGGGGCACTCCAACTTTAGAGGAAAAAGTCTTTAAAAGTTCGATTTTCTGCTGCATGATGATGAAGATGATGATGAAGAGGATGATGCAGCAGTGCAGAGAGCGCGATGCTGCGTGTGTGTGTGAGTGTGTGTGTGTGTGTGAGTGTGTGTGTGAGTGTGTGTGTGAGTGTGTGTGTGTGTGTGTGTGTGAGTGAGTGTGTGTGTGCGAGTGTGTGTGTGTGTGTGCAACAAACTCCTCATTCTCCTATATAAGTGAGGACATTCTGGCTGCTCCTGGTTTGAGGAGTGAGAGCTGTGTGTGTGTGTGTGTGTGTGTGTGTGTGGGGGGGTTAATGATGGCTCACAGATAGAGGGACAAGGATATGTGTGTGTGGCTCCTCTGTGGGGTCAGAGGTCATCAGTGGATGCTGTAAACATAAATATTCATCAGATCTTAAATCAGATTTGAAATCCAGACAGTCAACATGACGCAGCAAAGGGGGGGTCCAGTTCTGAGTGGGGGAGTCCAGTTCTGAGTGGGGGATCCAGTTCTGAGTGGGGGAGTCCAGTTCTGAGTGGGGGGTCCAGTTCTGAGTGGGGGAGTCCAATTCTGAGTGGGGGGGTCCAGTTCTGAGTGGGGGGTCAGAGGATGGGAGGGGAGGAGTCAGATGATCGGAGGGGGAGGGGTCAGGTGCAGGGGTTTACAGGTGCATCGTGATCTGATCAATCATCAATCGGGGGATTTACAGATGTTCTCTCTTTTCAGGAAACGATTGATCAGCTGGACAATGAGCTCAAAAGCACCAAATGGGAGATGTCTCGTCACCTGAGGGAGTACCAGGACCTCCTGAACGTCAAGATGGCCCTCGACATCGAGATCGCCGCGTACAGGTCCGATCAGATCGATACCCTTCAACATTGATCTGGACCGGTTTTAATAGTCACTCAACCTTTATCAATACGTTTCTGACAGGAAACTCCTGGAGGGCGAGGAGACGCACTTCAGCTCCGCCCCCTTTCGTCAGTCCATCACCTCCAAAATATCCAAACCCAAAGCCGAAGCTCCCAAACTGAAGGTGCAGCACAAGTTTGTGGAGGAGATCATCGAGGAGACGCGGGTGGAGGACGACAAGATGGACATGGACGACGCCCTGGCCGCCATCGCCCAGGAGCTGTCCACCACGCTGGGAGAGGAAGGACAGGAGGAGGAGGAGGGGGAGGAGGACGAGGGGGAGGAGGGGGAGGAGGGGGAGGAAGAGGAGTTTGTGGCTGCAGCTGTTGCCAAGGTTACTGCAGCTGCCCCCACTGAGGAGGAGGAGGAGGAGGAGAAGAAAAGTGGTGACGAGGAGGAGGAGGAGGAAGGTGAGGATGAAGGAGGAGACGCAGTGGGAGGTGATGAAGGGGAGGAGGAGGAGGAGGAGGTGGTCGAGGAGACGATTCTGTGCACCAAAGCTCCAACATCCAAAACTTCTGCTGACGAAGAGACCGAAGGTGGAGAAGAGGAGGAAGAGGAGGAGGGCGGAGCTCCAGACCAGGAGACGGGAAGTGACGACAAAGAAGTCCCGGTCAAAACCGAAGCTCCCAAAATGGAAACCGCAAAGCCCGAAGCGGCGGAGGCCTCAAAGCCCGACTCGTTGAAGCCCGAATCCCTGAAGACCGGATCATCCAAACCTGCGTCCCCCCAGCCCAGGTCTCCAGAGCCGGGCTCTCCGAAAACCACCTCCCCAAAACCGGAATCTCCCAAGTCGGAATCTCCCAAAGTCGGATCTCCCAAGTCGGAATCTCCCAAAGTCGGATCTCCCAAGTCGGAATCTCCCAAAGTCGGATCTCCGAAATCGGAATCTCCCAAAGTCGGATCTCCCAAGTCGGAATCTCCCAAAGTCGGATCTCCGAAGTCGGAATCTCCCAAAGTCGCATCGCCGAAATCGGAATCTCCCAAAGTCGGATCTCCGAAGTCGGAATCTCCCAAAGCCGGATCGCCGAAGTCGGAATCTCCCCCTAGAGCCGGATCACCAAAGTCAGAATCTCCCAAAGCTGGATCACCGAAGTCGGAATCTCCTAAACTCGGATCACCGAAATCGGCATCTCCTACCAAAGCCGGTTCACCGAAGTCGGAATCTCCCAAACTCGGATCGCCGAAATCCGAAACGCCCAAAGCTGAATCGCCAAAGCCGGAATCTCCAAAGCCTGAATCCCAGAAAGCGGAGGCTCCTCAAACTGCTGAGGAGAAGACGAGCAGCTCGGCTGGAGAGGCGGCGGTTGAGCAGAAGGACGTGGCCATGAACGGCGAGGTGAGTGGCGGGAGCCCCGACGGGAAAGAGGCGGACGTGATGGCCAACGGCGTGGACGAGAGCCCGGTGAAGGACGACGGAGGCCAGAAGGTGGTGATCACCAAGACGGTGGAGACGATCACCACCGGAGACGACGGCTCCAAACTCATCACCAAGTCCGTCACCGTCACGGAGACGGTGAAGGAGGCCGAGGACGTCCAGGACGTCCTGCAGGAGACGCTGGTGTCCACCAAGAAGACAGAGAAACACACCACCCAGTCCATCACCCAGGTTACCGACGGCAACTGAGGGCCGCCGCAGCCGGAGCGGCGCCGCGCTCCGACATTCCCGTAGAGACGCCTTCAACGCTGCATGAGGAGGGACACATTTAGCTTCTGCTGCTGCCATGGGGGCGGGGTCTGCATGCCACCTCAGGAGGCGGGGCCACTCTTCAGGTGTGTGAGGGGGCGGGGTCATCCAGACGTGAACGGAGTCACAGTCGACTGAGGGACGACAACAACGTACGGCAGCGGAGCCACCATCAGTTACCCCGGCAACCGGAGAGACGCGTTAGCCTTAAACCTCGCTTTTTATCAGTTACCCGAGCGCCACAGAAACATAACCACGCTGCGAGTACGTTAGGATGGACCGAGGTTCGAGTCCCAGGTGCTACGTCTGCATCCCCATCACGATTACCCAGCAGCCTCTGCTCAATAAAGCCGCCTAAAGAAACCCTGTGTGTTCACTGACCTTTGACCTTGGCTTGACCTTGAAAGACCTCCTGGGTCGTTCTTGTCGAGTCATGTGACCTGATGAAACACAGATGTGAGTCCAGAACATCTGGAGAGGATCACATGCTAGCTGGTGCTAATCTGAGCACTGAATGCTAAGCTAATGTAGCTAACACACACGTAAACAAACATACTGACTAAACTCTAACCTAGCCTAACCTACCCTAAACTAACCTAGCCTACCCTAACATACCCTAAACTAACCTATCTTAACCTATCCTAACCTAGCCTACCCTAACATACCCTAAACTAACCTAGCTTAACCTATCCTAACCTACCCTAAACTAACCTATCTTAACCTAAACTAACCTATCCTAACCTACCCTAAACTAACCTATCTTAACCTATCCTAACCTACCCTAAACTAACCTAACCTAACCTAACCTACCCTAAACTAACCTAGCCTAACCTAACCTACCCTAAACTAACCTAACCTACCCTAAACTAACCTAGCCTAACCTAACCTACCCTAAACTAACCTAACCTACCCTAGCCTAACCTAACCTACCCTAAACTAACCTAACCTACCCTAAACTAACCTAGCCTAACCTAACCTACCCTAAACTAACCTAACCTACCCTAAACTAACCCTAAACATAAACAGACCTGAAACATGACCCTCATCACTCCTGGGGGGGCAGCGCCCCCCGCCGGAGGAGGGGTGTAGTCCCGCCCCCCTCCGGCGGGGGGCGCTGCGACCCTTCACGTGACCCTCTGGAGGAAAGGTCAGCAGGTCAAACTTCTGTCCAACTTTCTCAGAAACTTAAAGGTTTGAAATCAAAGCTGCTGCTGAAAGAGCGCCACCCAGAGGCCACCCACCGTCCGCGTGACCCCGTGAGGTCACATGACCTCCAGCGCTTCCTCCGCACCCGTCCCACATGTCACTTTAAAAGTCATGTTGCTATTTTGGCTCCGTGTCTGACCTTTGATCTTCTGAGGCTGCAGCTGCGCCGTCATTGGTCGGGGTCGGGTGTCCGTCAGCGCCGCTATAAAGAGCAGCTGCGCCGCGGCGCCGCACTGTTGTCGAGCGTCCTCTCCCAACATGACCGCCGTTCACCGTCTGGTTATCGTCCGCCATGGCGAGAGCTCCTGGAACCAGGAGAACCGCTTCTGCGGCTGGTTCGACGCCGACCTCAGTGAGAAGGGCGTGGAGGAGGCCCGGCGAGGGGCCAAGGCCGTCAAGGAGGCGGGGCTGAAGTTCGACGTGTGCTACACCTCCGTGCTGAAGCGCGCCGTGAAGACGCTGTGGACCATCATGGAGGGCACCGACCAAATGTGGCTGCCCGTCATCAGGACCTGGCGCCTGAACGAACGCCACTACGGCGGCCTGACGGGCCTCAACAAGGCCGAGACGGCGGAGAAGCACGGCGAGGAGCAGGTGAAGATCTGGCGCCGTTCCTTCGACATCCCTCCTCCCCCGATGGACAAGGACCACCCCTACCACAAGATCATCAGTGAGGTGAGGAGGGCGGGCTTTGAAGCACCTTCGACTCTTCTTTGATGTGTCTGACACGTCCGAGGTGTGTCTTTGATGTGTCTGACACGTCTGAGGTGTGTCTTTGATGTGTCTGACATGTCTGAGGTGTGTCTTTGATGTGTCTGACATGTCTGAGGTGTGTCTTTGATGTGTCTGACACGTCCGAGGTGTGTCTTTGAAGTGTCTTTGATGTGTCTGACGTAGCTTTGATGCCTCTTTGATGTGCCTTTGATGTTCAGTCACGGCGCTACAAGAACCTGAAGCCAGGTGAGCTGCCCACCTGCGAGTCGCTGAAGGACACCATCGCCCGCGCCCTCCCATTCTGGAACGACGTCATCGCCCCCGAGATCAAGGCTGGGAAGAACGTCATCATCGCCGCCCACGGCAACAGTCTCCGTGGCATCGTCAAGCACCTGGAGGGTGAGTCGCTGAGCCGCGCCCTCTTCCTGCTGATGTCGCTGCCGTGGTAACCGCCGGGACTCCAAGCGCTATAAATAGAACGACGGTTCTCCTTACAGTCGCGACCTTTACGGAGAAGGTCGGGCGCTCAGACCCATACGCTGGAGCTCCAAATGTCAGCGGGGTCAGAGGTCAACAGGAAGTGGGTTCAGTTGAAGGTCACCTCAGAGAAAGACCCGCCCACTTCCTGTCCTGTCTGTCAGCGGTGGGCGGGGTGTAAGAACAGGCTCCGCCCCCGCTGTCAGACTCCAGCCATCCGACATTTCGGCAGCTGTGTCCCCGCGGTAACGGCGTCCCCGCGGTAACGGCGTCCCCGTGGTAACGGCGTCCCCGCGGTAACGCCGTCCCCGGCCTGAGTGGTTTTGTGTGTGCGCAGGAATGTCGGACGCCGCCATCATGGAGCTGAACCTCCCCACCGGGATCCCCATCGTGTACGAGCTGGACGCCAACCTGAAGCCCGTCAAACCGATGTCCTTCCTGGGCGACGAGGAGACCGTGCGCAAGGCCATGGAGGCCGTGGCCGCCCAGGGCAAGGCCAAGAAGTGAGCCGGACGCTCCAGACCCGTTCAGAACATTCCAACCGGAGTTCTGTGGAGACGGGTTCAACCACACCTGGACATCAAAGCATCACGACTCGGCTCCTCTTTCATCCAACAATAAAGACAGAAGGTTTTTATGTCGTCTGCCTGATTCTTCTGAGAAAGGTTCTCCTCCAGGTCCTCCTTGAGGTTGTCCTGAAGGTCCTCTTCCAGATCCTCTTGAAGATCCTCCTCCAAATTCTCCTGAAGGTTCTCCTCCAGGTCTTGCTGAAGGTTCTCCTTGAGGTCCTCCTTGAGGTCCTCCTTGAGGTTGTCCTGAAGGTTCTCCTCCAGGTTCTCCTGAAGGTCCCCCTCCAGGTCCTCCTTGAGGTTGTCCTGAAGGTCCTCTTCCAGATCCTCTTGAAGATCCTCCTCCAAATTCTCCTGAAGGTTCTCCTCCAGGTCTTGCTGAAGGTTCTCCTTGAGGTCCTCCTTGAGGTCCTCCTTGAGGTTGTCCTGAAGGTTCTCCTCCAGGTTCTCCTGAAGGTCCCCCTCCAGGTCCTCCTGAAGGTTGTCACCCTCGCCTCTCTACTCCAAAGAAACAACCTCATTTGAGTGAACACAGTAAAGCTACAGCTGAAGGTTCTAGTCTACGTTTGTCTTTGATTTGATGAGTCGTTGGTGATGTCATCAGTCATGTGACATCAAGAAATCCAAACTTTGTCAGGAAACGTTTTATTATTCTGGAGGAACTCTTGGGCCTGGAGGTGTTCTCCAGCATCAGCGCTGCTCTGGTTCTGCTGGGTTCTGCTGGGCCTGAAGGTTGCCTTTCTTCTTCAAAGGCTTCAGGAAGTTGGGCAGGGACGCGATCTTGGACGGGTTCTTCTTGTACCTGACGGCTTTCTGGGTCTCCGCTCTGGACCGCTCCACGAACTCGGCGGCGCTAGTCACGTTCTTCTCGATGTTCTCCATCAGCTCGCCCTGACAGGAAACAGAGGTCACGTGACCAAATGACACTGATCCGACATGACCTCTGACCCTGACCTCTGAACCTCTTTGATGTCTGAACCCCTCTTTTATGTCCATGATGGATCACTAATTGATAACCGATGCACCGACCTGAGCGTCCAGCAGGGCGGCGACGTCACAGAAGACCTGCTGCAGCTCGCCGATGCTGGCCTCCAGCCGGACCAGGTCCCGATGGCGAGCGTGGATCTGGCCCAGCGCCTCCGAGGACGAGCTCGCCTGTGAGGAGGTCAGACCGCCGTCGGCCGATGAGGTCACCGCCCCCGCCGTGACATCATCGGTACTGACGTGCGTCAGGAAGACGGCGAGGCGCTCGCGGCTCAACATCTGGTCCAGCTCCTCCTCCGTCGCCTCCTTGTTCACTAGAACGTTGACGAGATCAGACCCCACATCTGGCCCAGACCCACATCTGGACCAGGCCCACATCTGGACCAGGCTCAGCTCCACATCTGGCTGGCATGACCAGACACGGCCAGACCCCCACCCCCCCCAAACCCACGGACCAGACTCATCTGGACCAGACTCACATCTGGACCAGACTCACATCTGGCCCAGGCCCACATCTGGACCAGACCATCTGGCCCAGGCCCACATCTGGACCAGACTCACATCTGGACCTGGCCCACATCTGGACCAGGCCCACATCTGGACCAGGCTCAGCTCCACATCTGGCCCTGGCCCACATCTGGACCAGACTCACATCTGGCCCAGACCCACATCTGGCCCAGACCCACATCTGGACCAGACTCACATCTGGACCAGACTCACATCTGGACCAGACTCACATCTGGCCCAGGCCCACATCTGGACCAGACTCACATCTGGCCCAGGCCCACATCTGGACCAGACTCACATCTGGACCTGGCCCACATCTGGACCAGACTCACATCTGGACCTGGCCCACATCTGGACCTGGCCCACATCTGGCCCAGGCCCACATCTGGACCTGGCCCACATCTGGACCAGACTCACATCTGGACCAGGCTCACATCTGGACCAGGCTCACATCTGGCCCTGGCCCACATCTGGCCCAGGCCCACATCTGGCCCAGACTCACATCTGGACCAGACTCACCAATGTGCAGCTGACGGCGAAGCTGCGCGCGACATTTGTCCCGGAACGCCGTCTGGGCGGCGTGGCGGCGCCTCATGATGTCAGCGAAGCAGAGGGTCATGTGACTGAGCTGCAGGAGGAGGTGGGCGAACAGGTGAGGGTCATGTGACCTGAGGGGCGGGGCTCGGGGCAGCCCAGCTCACCTGGTTCCTGCGGATGCGAGCCACCACAGAAGAAGAGTCCTGGGCAGGAAGCTGCGCCTGCATGACTGAAAGGGTCGGAGGTCAGGTCACATGACCCCAGGGATCAAAGCTCCAGAGGAACTCACCTGTCAGCTGGCGGCGGATCCCGTCGGCGCTCCTCTGCGTCTCCTGCTCCAGCCCCTCCAGCTCCGCTTTGATTTCTGACATCAAAGCAACACAAACAGGACTGTATGGACCAATCAGCAGCTCCGCTCTCATCTCCAGATGTGCGCAGATGTTCCTTCATCACAAGTTCTTCAAACTCAAACTGATCAAAGAGGCGGGACCGGCTCAGGTCACGTGACCCTCGGAGAGCACGCTCACACACGCTAAAGCTTCTGGCCGGTTCTGGACGGTTCTGGACTCACTCTGCTCCTGGTCCGGACCGGATGAAATGATCACGTGTCTCTTCTGCGCCTCCTCCACGAGACGGGACAGTTTGTCGAGGAGGAGCCTCACCTGGCCCACCTGGGAGAGACGATGACGTCACGATTTCCTGGACGAAACGAGTGTGTGTGTGTGTGAGAGTGAGTGTGTTTATATATGTGTGTGTGTGTGTATATGTGTGTGTGTGTGAGAGAGAGAGAGTGTGTGTGTGTATGTGTGTGTGCGTGTCTTTGATGTGTCTTTGATGTGTGCAGCGCGCTCACCTGTCTGAAGAACTCCTCCATGCTCCTCCAGCGGCTCGTCCGCTCCGGATCCGCTCAGCCGCTCTCAGAGTCCCGCAGAGCGGCGGGAGCGTCCCCGCAGCTCCGGGCGGTGCGGAGGCGGCGACGCGCCG
>CAJVRN010000173.1:145000-155000 GCA_911728415.1 Lagocephalus sceleratus
GCAGCTGGAGGTTCTGGAGGTTCTGGAGCAGCTGGAGGTTCTGGAGGTTCTGGGGCAGCTGGAGGTTCTGGAGGTTCTGGAGGTTCTGGGGCAGCTGGAGGTTCTGGAGCAGCTGGAGGTTCTGGAGCAGCTGGAGGTTCTGGGGCAGCTGGAGGTTCTGGGGCAGCTAAAGGTTCTGGAGGTTCTGGGGAAGCTGGAGGTTCTGGAGCAGCTGGAGGTTCTGGGGCAGCTGGAGGTTCTGGAGCAGCTGGAGGTTCTTGGGCAGCTAGAAGTTCTGGAGGTTCTGGAGCAGCTGGAAGTTCTGGGGCAGCTGGAGGTTCTGGACTGAGAGGCTCCTGGTGCTTCCCTCCAGATGTTCATTTGTAACATCAGCATCAGGTGAGACGACAGGGTCTGACCACAGAAGCTCCGACCTCTGAAGGAGCAGCAGGCCGTCACCTGAGGGGTGACCTCTTACTGGGGGGCGGGGCCAACAGGTGAGAGGGGGCCTGGGCCAGGACCAGGTTCTTCTGTCAGCAGCACCAGATGAACTCCTTAATCCCATGAAAGTGTTCATCTGGAGCTGCTGAGCCCCCCACCCCCCACCCCCCGGTCGTGGCGGCGGCGGCGGCTTATCTCCCGCCTGTGCGTCTCCCGTCGGCGCCGCTGCAGCTGATTCTGGACCTGAAGGTTCTGCTCTGTTATCAGGCGGCTGCAGGCGGGACCGGCGGCAGCAGGACGCGCTCGATGTCTGATAACGCCGCCGCTCATCCCTCAGCACGGTGACGGAGCGCAGCAGCGCCGCTCAGGCAGCAGGGGGCGGGGCCAGTGTGGGCAGCGGCGTGGCGTGCTGGAGGTGGGTCTTCCTGTCAGAGCGGCGGTGAACAATTGCCTTTGATCACACAGCTGATCAATATTCACTTTCTTCACGACGTCTGGAGGGCCGACCACGAGCGCTCCCCTCCCCGGTGCTGAGCTCTGGTCACCATGGTAACGACGTCGGATCTGCAGCACAAGATTGGGACATCCTGAACATCAGAATAAAGGTGTGACGCACCAGAACCTGAGAGGGTCCTGATGGGTCCTGAGGGGTCCTGGTGGGTCCAGATGGGTCCTGATGGGTCCTGATGGGTCCTGATGGGCTCTGATGGGTCCTGATGGGTCCTGATGGGTCCTGAGGGGTCCTGGTGGGTCCAGATGGGTCCTGATGGGCTCTGATGGGTCCTGATGGGTCCAGATGGGTCCTGATGGGTCCTGATGGTTCCAGATGGGTCCTGATGGGCTCTGATGGGTCCTGATGGGTCCTGATGGGTCCAGATGGGTCCAGATGGGTCCTGATGGGCTCCTGATGGTTCCAGATGGGTCCTGATGGGTCCTGATGGGTCCTGATGGGTCCTGATGGTTCCAGATGGGTCCAGATGGGTCCTGATGGGCTCTGATGGGTCCTGATGGGTCCTGATGGGTCCAGATGGGTCCTGATGGGTTCTGATGGTTCCTGATAGTTCCTGATGGGTCCTGATGGGTCCTGATGGGCTCTGATGGGTCCTGATGGCTCCTGATGGGTCCTGGTGGGTCCTGGATGGGTCCTGATGGTTCCCGATGGGTCCCGATGGTTCCTGATGGGTCCTGATGGGTCCTGATGGTTCCCGATGGGTCCCGATGGTTCCTGATGGTTTCTGATGGTCCCTAATGGTTCTTGATGGTTCCTGATGGTTC
Organism: Lagocephalus sceleratus; assembly: GCA_911728415.1. Classification (NCBI taxonomy): domain Eukaryota; kingdom Metazoa; phylum Chordata; class Actinopteri; order Tetraodontiformes; family Tetraodontidae; genus Lagocephalus; species Lagocephalus sceleratus. The sequence goes on from CAJVRN010000173.1 coordinate 146,696, forward strand.
CTGGATGCGTCCTGAGTGGTTCCCCTGAAGGCTCAGTCAGTGGTGACTTGATGAAGGTTGGGTTCTGGACCTGGTGGGACGGTCCTCCAGAGGTTCTGTTCTGTCGACCTCTCAATGGGTCCATCAGGACCAGAACCTGTGGCCTCCCTCATCTTCTCAGACAGAACCAGGTCAAGGTTCTGAGAGCTCCCTCCCTGACCTCCGACCTGCAGACACGCGTGGACCTAAATTTAAACCGAGTCTCTCATGCGTCCGCGGTGCAGCAGACCTCTGTTGCCATGGTGACGCTGAAGCTGACAGCTCGGTTGTTTCTGCTCAGCGTCACTATTAATACCTCAGACGAGCTGAGATGTTCAGAGTGCTGTGGTGTGTGTGTGAGTGTGTGTGTCTGTGTGTGAGTGTGTGTGTGTGTGTGTGTGAGTGTGTCTGTATGTGAGTGAGGGTGTGTGTGTGAGTGTGTGTGTGGGGGGGTGTACTGGAAAAATTGGGTCATATTTTCTGATACCAGTCTGCCCCTTACTAGTGCTGTTGCAGCCCTCCACCACCAGGGGCGCTCTCCCAGCTGTAGCTGTTTCTAATCGTCCCCTGATTAATTATCGATTGTTTGATTGATTATTGCCCTTCAGCTCCGCCCCCTCTTCACCTATCGATCAGTAGGAGGGGCCTGGTTCTTAGCAGAGGCGGTGCCTTGTTAATCTGCAGCTTAACGGGCGGCTCTGATCGACGTCCGGAGGGACGCCGTTTATCGCGACGCCCCAAATCCAGCTGATCTGAACGGAAGATCAAAGAGCAGAACAAAGCAGATTCCCATCATGTAGCTGGAGCACCGCTTTGATCTGAGCAGCAGTGACATCTGGAAATAGGACGAGACGGAGGACGCTTCGGAACGACGGTCCGTTCACACCAGAACCTGAACCGGACCAGAACCGAGCCCCCCTCAGCAGAACCTCTGTGCAGGAGCGCCCCCTTCAGGTGGGGTGTGGTCATCACCCCTGACCCACAGGTGACCCCGCAGTGCTGCTGACAAGCAGCCAAGTGGGTGGAGCCTCGTGGGAACCCCAACAGCTGCTCACGCGCTCGCTGGATCATAGATGCCCGACCTTCATCCTCCTCTACATCCCCTTCTTCATCATCCTCTTCTTCATCCTCCTCTTCTTCATCCTCCTCTACATCCTCTTCTTCTTCATCATCCTCTTCTTCATCCTCTTCATCCTCTTCTTCATCCTCCTCTACATCCTCTTCTTCATCATCCTCTTCTTCATCCTCCTCTTCTTCATCCTCCTCTACATCCTCTTCTTCATCATCCTCTTCTTCATCCTCCTCTTCTTCATCCTCCTCTACATCCTCTTCTTCATCATCCTCTACATCCTCTTCTTCATCATCCTCTTCTTCATCCTCCTCTTCTTCATCCTCCTCTACATCCTCTTCTTCATCATCCTCTTCTTCATCCTCCTCTTCTTCATCCTCCTCTACATCCTCTTCTTCATCCTCCTCTACATCCTCTTCTTCATCCTCCTCTTCTTCATCCTCTCTCCTCTTCTTCATCCATCCTCTTCATCCTCTTCTTCATCCTCCTCCATCCTCTTCTTCATCATCCTCTACATCCTCTTCTTCATCATCCCTTCTTCATCCTCCTCATCCTCTTCTTCATCATCCTCTTCTTCATCATCCTCTACATCCTCTTCTTCATCATCCTCTACATCCTCTTCTTCATCATCCTCTTCTTCATCCTCCTCTACATCCTCTTCTTCATCCTCCTCTACATCCTCTTCTTCATCCTCCTCTTACATCCTCTTCTTCATCATCCTCTTCTTCATCATCCTCTTCTTCATCCTCCTCTTCTTCATCCTCCTCTACATCCTCTTCTTCATCCTCCTCTACATCCTCTTCTTCATCATCCTCTTCATCCTCTTCATCATCCTCTTCTTCATCCTCCTCTACATCCTCTTCTTCATCATCCTCTTCATCCTCTTCTTCATCATCCTCTTCATCCTCTTCTTCATCATCCTCTACTTCATCATCCTCTACATCCTCTTCTTCATCCTCGTTTCGTCCTTGTTTCATACTCGTCTTTAGGCTCCACCCCTTGAGATTTAGGCCTCACCCCCGGTGGTTTAGACTCCACCCCCTGATGTTTATGCTCCACCCCCTGAGGTCTAGGCTCCACCCCCTGAGGTCTAGCCCCACCCCTGATGTTTAGGCTCCACCCCCTGATGTTTAGGCTCCACCCCTGATGTTTAGGCCCCACCCCTGATGTTTAGGCCCCACCCCCTGATGTTTAGGCCCCACCCCCTGATGTTTAGGCCCCACCCCTGATGTTTAGGCGCCACCCCTGATGTTTAGGCCCCACCCCTGGTGTTCAGGCCCCACCCCCTGGTGTTTAGGCCACACCCCCTGATGTTTAGGCCCCACCCCCTGATGTTTAGGCGCCACCCCTGATGTTTAGGCCCCACCCCTGGTGTTTAGGCCCCACCCCCTGGTGTTTAGGCCACACCCCTGGTGTTTAGGCCCCACCCCTGGTGTTTAGGCCACACCCCCTGATGTTTAGGCCCCACCCCTGGTGTTTAGGCCACACCCCTGATGTTTAGGCCCCACCCCTGGTGTTTAGGCCACACCCCCTGATGTTTAGGCTACACCCTGTGAAATCTTTTTAATGAATGACGCTTGGGGGGCGGGGCTTCTGCGGAAGGGGCGTGTCTGTCTCTGCTCGCAGCCACCTGGAGCACAGATGGACACGCCCACCTCTGACATCACCACGCTGCTTCACCAGGGGCGGAGTCAGTGAGGCTCACCTGGTGCAGGTCACATGGTCCTGCTGGTCACCTGTCGGACCTGTGAGGCGATCATGTGATGATGGCCGAGGGTTCTGATTGGCCGTTGAGGAGGAGACGACCCAGAGTTGGTTCTGGTTCCGTCTGGTTCCGTCTGGTCCATCATCAATAATTGATCCGCCCCGTGAACTGAAGGGGAGGGGCTAAACGTCCCCAGCATGAACACGTGGGAGGGGGCGGGGCCTCTATCAAATAAACGTGAACTTCTGGGGCTCTGCGCCTCGCCTGCGTCATGACGTCACTTGTGTCCGAGGAGACCCGATGGGCCCGGGCCCCGCCCACAGCCCCGCCCCCTCGCTGACGTCAGCGCGTCGTCCGGGACAAACCCGCGCGCCCCTGCTGCTGAGCTCAGAGCTCGCGGCGCCTCCGTCAGGACCGGACCGGACCACTGGACCGGACCACTGGACCGGACCACCGGACCGGACTGGACTTCTGGACCGGACTGGACTTCTGGACCGGACTGGACTTCTGGACCGGACTACCGGGACGTGGTCGTCGCGGTGCCGCGGCTCGGTTGGAGCGGCCGTGGGTCGGTTCCGGGCGGGTTCGGTTCGGCCCCGCAGGAGCAGCCCGTCGTCGGTCCAGATCCCGGAGATGCTGTCGCCGCTGCTGGTTCCGCTGCTCTGCTTCTGGTCCCGGACCGCGGCGGCTCCGTCCGGAACCGAGCGGCTGGACTCCGTGGTGAGTTTGTCCCGAACCGGAGGACGGGACTCTCCCCCGAACCGAGCCGTGACGTCACGCATCGATCACTCAGTCTGTGACGCGCGTTCACGGTGATGCTGGCCCGGTTCGGTTCGCCCCGGAGCAGACCGGGCCGGGTCTTGAGGCCTTGACCTGTGTGGTTCTCCTGAGTTAGAAAAGTTCAAGAAATTAAAAAGTTCTGGTTTTAATTCTGAAAACTTGCTATCGTGCTAAGGTAGCTCAGAACCCGCCAGGTTCGGCCGGTACCAGTGTCACGTGGTGAGGATTCAGGTCATGACGGAACCGTTCAGGGGGGGCGCTGCGGTTCTGAAGGGAAGGTTGTGTGGTTCTGACTGGAGCAGAAGGGCCGGTTCTAATGGGTTCTGACTGGAGCAGAAGGGCCGGTTCTGATGGGTTCTGACTGGAGCAGAAGGGCCGGTTCTGATGGGTTCTGACTGGAGCAGAAGGGCCGGTTCTAATGGGTTCTGACTGGAGCAGAAGGGCCGGTTCTGATGGGTTCTGACTGGAGCAGAAGGGCCGGTTCTGATGGGTTCTGACTGGAGCAGAAGGGCCGGTTCTGATGGGTTCTGAATGGAGCAGAAGGGCCGGTTCTAATGGGTTCTGACTGGAGCAGAAGGGCCGGTTCTGATGGGTTCTGACTGGAGCAGAAGGGCCGGTTCTAATGGGTTCTGACTGGAGCAGAAGGGCCGGTTCTGATGGGTTCTGACTGGAGCAGAAGGGCCGGTTCTGATGGGTTCTGTTGCTGTGGCTGGCCTGGTTCTGAAGGTCCAGGTCCGTCCCCTGACAGGCTGGTTCTGGTTGCTTGGCCGTGTTCTGGGTTCTGATTGGCCAGTCCAGTTTGTGGTGTTCTGCTGACTCAGCGCCCAAAAGGAGACGCTGCCGGGCTTCAATGACACGACCCAGAAGAACCACCAGAACCACCAGACCCGGCTCAGACCACGATGTCACAGCGAAACATCACGAAGACCAGAACATCGAGAAACAGTTAGCACGACTTGTTAGCAACGAGAGGCTAGTCTAACATCATCACACAGACTCAAACACACACACACACAAACATTCATACACACACACTCACACACACACACTCATACACACTCATACACAAACACTCATACACACACACACAAACATTCATACACACACACTCACACACACACACTCACACACACACACAAACATTCATACACACACACTCACACACACTCATACACAAACACTCATACACACACACACAAACATTCATACACACACTCTCACACACACACACAGCAGGAGTGTGTATGTCTTGTGTCCTCCTGTTGCTGACGACGTCCACGAGCATCAGAAAGAAAGACGCTCACACTCGTTCACGTGGAAACGTCTCGTGTGGGCGGGGCCTTGAGCAGAACGGGGTCTCACACACACAGACATGTATGCTCACCCACCTACACACACACAGACGTACACACTGTCATGCACCCATACACACACACACTCATGTACACACACATATACCCACACACACAGATGTACACTCTCATACACCCATGTAGACACACACACACACTTTCTCACATATACCCACTGCCACACTCTGACACACACATGAACACCTATACACTCAGTCTCAGACACACACTCTCAGACACACACACTCTCACACCTACACACACTCTCTCCCAGGACGTGTGTGGACCGTCCCTTTAAGACTTCAGTCCACGCGTTTATAAATACACACTGTGTGAACATGTGTATGTGTGAGGACATGATGGAGCAGCTGGCAGCGTTCCACACGTTCCCCGCTCTCACACACGAACGTCACGCCTGTCGCACACGCGTGTGAGGCGCCTCCGCTGGGACACGACTGGTTAAACTGGGAGGTTCGCACCTCTGGTGTCAGTGCTCTGATTTACGACCCTGACGATGACCCCTCAACGCAGCACGATGAAGGTGCAGCTGAACACCCCTGAGATGAAAGAGGATCAAAGCAGCCCCACCTTTGATTCTTCAAGGATTCTGCTGAGTCAAGCTGAAGGAGCTCCAGTCTCCTCTGACTGGACGCAGGTGTCCTGATCACCTGACCTGTGGACGCAGGTGTCCTGATCACCTGACCTGTGGACGCAGGTGCCCTGATCACCTGACCTGTGGACGCAGGTGTCCTGATCACCTGACCTGTGGACGCAGGTGCCCTGATCACCTGACCTGTGGACGCAGGTGTCCTGATCACCTGACCTGTGGACGCAGGTGCCTGATACCTGACGCAGGTGTCCTGATCACCTGACCTGTGGCGCAGGTGCCCTGATCACCTGACCTGTGGACGCAGGTGCCCTGATCACCTGACCTGTGGACGCAGGTGTCCTGATCACCTGACCTGTGGACGCAGGTGCCCTGATCACCTGACCTGTGGACGCAGGTGTCCTGATCACCTGTGACCGGTCATCGTGAGCGGCTGCAGTTCCCCGCGCGCCCTGCAGGGGGAGCCGGCCCCGTCAGCGGAGGCCTGGCCCAGGGCCACCTCCTGACCCCTGAGAGCGGGCGGGGTCAGGAGGTCACATTCCTGGGCCTGACTCACTTCCTGTGGCGGCGGTCTCTGACGGCGGCGCCTGCAGCTGTGCGCGCTCACACACTGAGGCATTGTGGGAAACAGAGGACGCTCCTTCATCCCTCAGAACTGCCTCCCAGCTTGACCGCCGTTGCCGTGGCGACGCCACGTCCGCCGGCTCGGCTTCGGTTGACCAGGACTCACTTGTGCTCTGTGGTCCAGGTCAGAGGTCAAACGGGGACCTTTGACCTGGACCACAGGACAAACGTGTGTGTGAGGCACTGCCGAGGCTCCGCCCCCAGGCTGACGTCACACACAGACGCACAAATACACACGCAAAGACACGCACACACACAGACGCACACACACGTCAGGTGGTGGAGTCATGTGACCGCAGCGTCTCCTCCTCAGACACTGAACGAGGGCAGCTGGACTGTGATGTCATTGATGTGATGTCATTGATGTGATGACATCACAGAGGAGGCGGGGCGAGAGCGGTGAAGGGGCACAAGATGGCCGACCTTTGGTTCTGCTCTTCTGATTGGACGATGTGATCTGACGACGTCAACTCTGAACTTCGTGAGAACTATCGTTGAAAAATAAATGCGTGTGTGTGTGTGTGTGTGTGTGTGTGTGTGTGTTCCAGGACTGGCTCAGCAGGTTTGGGTACCTGCCCCCCCCTGACCCTGTGACGGGTCAGCTCCAGACCCAGGAGGCCCTGACCCGGGCCATCAGAGCCATGCAGAGGTTTGGAGGTCTGAAGGAGACCGGGGTCTTTGGTAGGTTCTGGAGGGTTCTGGAGGGTTGTTTGGTGGGTTCTGGAGGGTTGTTTGGTGGGTTCTGGAGGGTTGTTTGGTGGGTTCTGGTGGGAGGTTTTGGAGGGTTGTTTGATGGGTTCTGGTGGGAGGTTCTGGAGGGTTCTGGAGGGTTGTTTGGTGGGTTCTGGAGGGTTGTTTGGTGGGTTCTGGAGGGTTGTTTGGTGGGTTCTGGTGGGAGGTTTTGGAGGGTTGTTTGGTGGGTTCTGGTGGGAGGTTCTGGAGGGTTGTTTGGTGGGTTCTGGTGGGAGGTTTTGGAGGGTTGTTTGATGGGTTCTGGTGGGAGGTTTTGGAGGGTTGTTTGATGGGTTCTGGTGGGAGGTTCTGGAGGGTTCTGGAGGGTTGTTTGATGGGTTCTGGAGGGTTCTGGAGGGTTGTTTGGTGGGTTCTGGAGGGTTCTGGAGGGTTGTTTGGTGGGTTCTGGTGGGAGGTTCTGGAGGGTTCTGGAGGGTTGTTTGGTGGGTTCTGGAGGGTTCTGGAGGGTTGTTTGGTGGGTTTGTGGAACCTGTGTTCTTCTCCAGATCAGGACACTCTGGTCCTGATGGGAACCCCCAGATGTTCCCTCCCAGATGTTCCTGAGGTTCTGACGGGTCGCAGCAGACGAGGCCTGACGGAGCAGAGCAGGTGGAACAAGAGACACCTGTCCTGGAGGTAAGCGCCAATCAGGTTGCTGCATCCAGGCAGGCCACGCCCCCTTCAATCACCCCACTTCCTGTTTTCAGGTTTACAAAATCTTGTTTTGTGTGTGTGTGTATCTGTGTGTGTGTCTGTGTGTGTATCTGTCTGTCTGGGTCTGTGTGTGTGTGTCTGTGTGTGTGTGTCTGTGTGTGTGTGTGTGTCTGTATGTGTGTATCCCTGTGTCCCCCTCAGAGTGCGCACCTTCCCCAAGGACTCGGCGCTGCTGGGCCACGACACCGTGCGCGCCCTCATGCACTACGCCCTGAAGGTCTGGAGCGACATCGCTCCGCTCAACTTCCACGAGGTGGCGGGAAGCGACGCCGACATCCAGATCGACTTCACCAAGGCCGACCACGACGACGGGTATCCGTTCGACGGTCCCGGAGGAACGGTGGCGCACGCCTTCTTCCCCGGAGAGAAGTTCAGCGCCGGAGATACACACTTTGATGACGACGAGGCCTGGACCTTCAGGTCGCCAGGTGAGGCTCTGCTGACCGCCAAAGCTCCACATCAAAGCCTGCAGCCGGTGCAGTTAGAAACATCAAAGAGCTCCAGAGCCCCGCCCATGAGAGGGCGCTGCCAGGCAGAACCGGGTCAGGTTCTGGTCCAGTCGTCACACAGACCAGACAAAGGTGGCCTCCACCAGTCAGACCAGCAGCTGTTCCAGCCGTGACTGGTTCTGTGTCTGGCCCCGCCCCCTCGTCCAGACCCGCCCACCACGCTGTCAGGAACCTCCCACATCAAGTCCCTGGTTC